>SRPQ01000096.1:0-50314 GCA_018360075.1 Claviceps cyperi | reverse complement strand
CTTAATCGGCAAGTCCAGCTTCTGATACGAGGCTGGCTGTTCGCTTTTCCACCAGCTGTCAAGGTTCTGCTGTACCCGCCCTCGAGCCCTTACAGCAACAAACTAAAAAACGTGTGCTCATACAGGGTATGCAGTGCTGGAGGTCCTTTGCAAACACCCATCTGCAGATACATACATACATACATACATACATACTTCATGTTCAACAGTTCCGCGCTGCATGTAGCGTGCCGAATATATCACGCCAGCACCAAGTAAGACCCACGCCCAACACACCACCACTAGACCCGACTTTATTCTTGTTCACGCTGTTAAACTGTCAACGCGTTTCTCACTTCCAGTCTTCTTTTCCGTCCAAATACCTCGCCCTCATCACGAAGTCTTTTCCACTTGTCATCTTCCCCACGACAACATCAACAATCCAAAGTACCGCTTCGAGCACTGTCTTCCGAAGCAACTCCCGCTCCATCATGACCAGCGATCGAGACGTTTTGCGAAAAGTTGGCCGCGGAGGTGCAGGAAACTACTACTCCGCAACGAAGCAGGACGCGATTGCGGCAGAAAAGGTACCCATCACACGCGTGTTATTATCCTGATGTCAAGAATAAGGGAGAAGACGAAAGAAAAAAATATTTCTTCCCCAAATGTGTACCTAATACATGACGAAAGTAAATTCCCAAAAAAAACACGTACATGCACAGAGTTCAAATCATCACGGCGTCTGCAATACAACCCACCAATGATTCCCAACGAACATAGGTGTCCCAACGAACATAGGTGTCCCAACGAACATAGGTGTCCCAACGAACATAGGTGTCCCAACGAACATAGGTGAACCAATCTGCTAACAACCCACGCAAAGGATCTCAAGCGCAACTTGGCACAGGAGGTATCCCAGGCCATCTCAACTTCGCATAGTAATACGAATCAGATGGGTGGGCGAGGCGGCGCAGGGAATTGGGCAGGCAAGCAGCAGGAGGAAGGAGCTGGATTGCAAAGTACAGAGGAGCTGGGGAGGAGTGTTGCGGAGGTAGTGGAGAGGGGATTGAAGATGCCGGAAAAGGTGCATCATGGACGGGAGAAGGATGTGAAGCCGTGATGCGAGGAGCGGTAGGATGGTGATGGGACGTTGGAGGACCTATTGCTGGACAATGGGGCGCAGGAGATCATGCAACGTGACCGGAGCAAGGAGCGGGCGGCGCGATTTTCACCTATAGATTCGTTAAGGGAATCTATTGCAAGGACCGTGTCTGGCCCAAGAAGCTGACCTGTGTTTCTGGGCAGGTGTTAACACTTTAATACTGAAGAAAGACGCGAAGGCATTGTAGAGACGTCATGATAACATGAACATGTCCAGCCAGCTGCGGCGAGTCGGCGACGTCAGAAAATATACATAGATGGCTGCGCAGGGCTTTTTCTGTTCAACCGGAGCGGGAAAACTAGCCACCGCTCCGCATCATCCACCTAACTCCGTATTGTCCCTGTAGGTAGGTAGGTACCTAGGTACGGAGTTAGTTCCAACCCAAAATATCCAAACTTCTCGTATGCGATCATTTCCCATCTCATCCAACCAACCACCACCCCCAAGCCACGCCGAACCGCACCACGCTGCACCGCACAAACTCCAAATGTCCTCAATACTCGCCCTCGGAGCCGGCGCAGCAGTCGCTGCCTTTCTCGTACGTCGCCTCCTCAGGCATACCCTCCAACGATTCTTCTCCACCCGCCCGCCCGTTCGAGCCATCGTCTCCGAAAAAATACCCCACGTTCAAAAACCCCTCGCGACCGAAATCACATAATTACTAACTTATTTGTTTTTTCGCAGGGCCGAGCCGGTCTAGTCGCATGGCGCCGGTCTAGAGGCGGCTCAGGAAGCCTGGGCAAGGCCTTCTACAAGGGTGGTTTTGAGCCCAAGATGACGAAGAAGGAGGCTTCGCTGATTTTGTCGCTGAGGTATATCTCCATTCTGCTCGCTCAATTGACATCATCGCGGGGCCATGTGCGTCAGTTTGCTAACGAGGGGTTTTTTTTTTTTTTTTTTTGGGTAGCGAGCGAACCTTGACGAAGGACAAGGTGCGCAAGGCGCATCGAACAATCATGTTGATGAACCATCCCGATCGGGGCGGTAGCCCTTACTTGGCGACGAAGGTGAATGAGGCCAAGGAGTTGTTGGAAAAGCAAGTCAACTGAGGGGCTTCGCGACACCGACAACCGATTGAGTACATTCAGGAGGACAACAACAAGGCGAAGCCGGACACGGGTGTACCATGAACGCAACAATATTATCGAGGTACCGATGGAACACATGAACCAAACTTGCCCTCCACTGTTACTTCCTGTCTCATATGGAGGGAGGGCGAGAAACATTCAGAGACATACTTCTTGTTCTTCGCGAAGCGGAATCCGAATCCTTTGTATACTACGATTCACATAGCGATGGCGTTGCAGGACTGTATTATAAGGCTCCGTTGAGACACAGGACAACTGGCGGAGGTGTCTGAGAGCAGTGAGACGAATGGCGTACTACATATGCCGCACTTTTATTATTCAGGTAATGATGTTTTTATATGGTCAAGGGCCCTTAGGCAAATCTCTTCTCAAAATAACAGCGCTGCTTCAGATATTGGGTCCTTCGGATTCCCTGCGATTATCCTTCGTGTGACTGATGATTATTTGATCAGATGTAACTAAGAAGAGCCGTAGTATAACGAGATAGTGTACCATATACACCGCGTACTATCCCAGACACACAAAGTGGTTCTCAGGCCAACGGCGTCGCGAAATTTCCCCTCAAAATAAGCAATTCCTCGTGAAACATTCGACTTCCTTACCATGGGTCGTCCGACTGGACTTCACTACTGCGGAGAAGCTCTTGATGCTTAGCAAGCTGGGCCGTACGGCCAGTCTCCCCCACCGGCATCGGCCCCTCGACCCCCATCGTGATCATTGCTCGAAGCGTATACATGGCGTCGTTGCCCGCATTGTGCAGAAATGCATACGGGATGTGCAGGTCCGACAGAATACGTCGCAGATTCCGCGCTTGCGTGTCTGCAGCCCAGGCCTGGTAGAGGATTTGCGTGTCCACGATGCCGACAGATGAGACAGCCTGGGCGACGTCGTAGCCGGCATTGGACAGGTAGCGCAAGTCGCCCTGTAGGTCCTGACCGACGAGCATGACTTCGATTTCGCGGTCGCAAGTGTAAGAGTCCAAGATGGAGCTCAGGGTGTCGATGAGGTCCCATTCTTCGGGGAATGTGCTCTCCCTGCAGACCAAGTCAGCTAGCTTGAAGGTTACGATGCGACACATGCACGTCACGATTCACGAATCCCGGTGGATGTTCATCGCTGTAGATATTCTCAACGTAGGGGCAGCTTGGAGAGGGGGGAAATCAACTCACCCAAATTGGAACATGTCAGGGCATCCTCGGACATATTTATGGTTCCTGTGAGAAGCATATTCACGAACGACAAGATGATGAGGTTTGATGCAGTCCCACCATCGGAACCCGCCAGGTCCTGGCTCGCGGCCGTGTAGATCCCTCGTGTCCAGGACCGCGACTCCAATCTCAGTCATAGACCGGGGCTCATCCTCCAAGACTTCAATATCGAGGCTGACGAAGACAACGGGCTTCGACGACGTCGCATCAATTAAAAATCGTTGTTGTTCTTCATCCCCCCCTCCCATACCCGCTGATGTGATGCCCAGACGCGCCTGTAATGCCCGCAGATTCGCCTCCATATCCCTCTTCTTCGCCTCTGCCCGCTCGGCGATTTGCGTAGCCCGCTTAGCTGCGTCACGACTGTCATGGCTCGCGACCAAGGCTCTGGACCTCTCCCAGTTGGCCAACCACGCTCTCTTATGCTCCTTATCCGCGGTGCGCCACGAAGTTGCTTCCTCGTGGAGAACCTGCTGCTTGTCGGCGAGCACCTCAGGCTTGTTCCGGGAATTACCCACATACCGAGCCTGCGGTGTGCCGGGCTGCCCAAAGTTCAAGCTGAAAAAGGCCTCGTTGCTTCGCGGGATGCACAATTCTGTGCCGAGACGCGCATTTATGTCCTGCAGAAACCGGACGAACTGGATTGTGGGGACAAGGATGCACGATTGCAGTGCATCGCCGGGGAAGTGAAGCTCGAAACTAATTCCCTCCCCCAAAAGAGACGAAAATATATGGCGTGGTCAAAACAAAAGATTGCTCCTCTCGCTCGCGTATGGGGATGAGGGGGACAATTCGGCACAGCTCATTCACAACTTACAAGCGCCAGGTATTGCTCTTGCGGATGCTGTCGAAGAACGGTTGGGCCTGTTGACAATTTTGTCAGAAAAATCTCCGACCGGATTGATGAAGAATTGGAGGGGAAAGGGCCTGCTTTCATGCGCAACTACTTACAAGTGGTCTATTTCTTTTCCCAATGAACTGCGTGGGATACTTTTCGATTCGTTTCCAAGGGCACATTGCGACGCCAGGGTCGAGTGAGTCGCCTGCACGGAGCGTCGCGTCGTCCCAAGCCTCGGTATCTGCAGGTACCGTCGCCGCCGATGCACACGCAACTAGACTGGGGACTTTCTCTCCACAGGGAGGTTTCTCGCACGTGAGATGCTGTTCCTGCCAGTCAGACGGACGGGAGGTCTCGCGAAGGCTGACCTCGTGCTCCGTGGCCGAAGTTTTCTTGGAGGGGTCGAAGGTGATGGTCTTGCCCAGGACCTCCTGAAGGGTGTCAAGTTGGGCTTGTAGCTGCTGGTCGGCCATGAGCGCTGCGTGAGAGGTGAACTGTTCCGTCGCAATCTCACCGAGCGATTGAATGTGTTTAAGGGTCAGGGAGGGAACGTTGATTAATAGATTCAAGCCTTTTTATAAAAAAGAAACTTCAAATCGCTTGGTGCCAATGATGATGTGGACCGGGAAGCCGCGGGTTTGCTACGTAGATTCAACCGAACGTTTGTTTTCAGACAACTGCCGCGCAACTGATCCTCCGGTCGGCAGTCCAGCGACGCGCCTTGCCTTGCGCCACCAGCTTCGTGCGCGCCTGCCGACAACGCATTATCCATGTCCTTCTCATTCTCATACTTTACATCACGGCCTATCATTACGGTACATGCTTTCTTGTCAACCCTTTTTAGAATTGCTCCAACTGACAGGTGCATCATGCGATTGACCTGTATCCCCTGTACAATGTTGCATTCTCAGACTTATGCTGCCTCTTATCTCGATGTCATGAACTGGTAGTTATGTACTACAGTCAGCCAACCAGCCCGTCACCTCGTCTACATGCAACGTAGCTTCAATGAAAGAAGGCAAAAACAAAAGAAGGGTTCGGGAGAATGAGAAGGATGTGGACAAAGCTCACCTCTTGTGCTTCTTCAAGAGTCACGTTTGACACCTCGGACTGCGTGTTATCAATCAGGCCCAGGCTCGACCACCGCAACTTGAACCAGAAGTCTCGTCTGTCGCCGCCGAGAGCCCCGGACAAGAGACACTTTTTCAGGTCGCGGATAAATGCATTATACATTTCCGGCTCCTCCATGCCAAGCAGTTCTTCTCTCATCACACCGAGGCATTCCATGGCCCGGTCGTACTTGCTGTCACCAAAGCTATCTGTAATGAAAGACCGCACAACAGCGCCCAGCTGCTTGGATGCATCTTCGATTTCAGTCACGTTGCTAGAAGCAGCAATCATGTGCTTGAAGTCCGGCACCGGATTGTTTTCTGATACCTTGCCCTTGTTCTCACCACTGTCCCCTAGCAATGCATCGACGTCTAAGCCCGATAGCGGCTTGACGGTCTCACGATTCCGTCTTCCCTTGGCCTTCGGTGGCACTGTACAAAAAATGAGTACCGAGTTCTTGGGGGAGAATCGTAGTAAACTGACAACAAAAAGAAATGATACGCACCTTTCTTCACTTCAGCCGCATTGATCAAAGTGTCTATTTTTGACCTCACTTTCTGAAGGAGATCCTCTGGTGGTAAAGCGTACTTAAACAAGGCCGCAGGAGTTTCAGCAAGAGGCCTTTCGGGATGAGCCGCCCGCATCTTCACAGCATTGTTCACTCGATGAATAGCTGGATTGTATGTCTCATCAATCGGTGCATACTCCTCCGTCGGTTTCCTAGTACAGAATTAGAGAACAAAGAAAAACAAACGATGCTCATTTGCATTATTTATGCCATCATACCCATTATCGTCAAGCTGATAAGTCGAGAGATCCATCGAGTCCACATAGGCTGACATAGCTTCGCTGAGCTCATCTGACGGTAGGAGCCGGTGTTTGGTCAAGGTCTCACCGGTTACGGTCATGACTTTGTCTAATGGTGGAAATCTATATGCTCGGATGTCTTCCGCAAAGGGCAGAGGAACATCGTATAAGCATTCGAAATTGGGCTCAACATGCGGCACCAATAACACCAGCAACGGATCTTTTCCATCTTTGGTTACGATTCGAGCAACAGCATACGACTCGAGCTCGAGTAAGGCCCATATCAGCGAAGACAGCGCCACCTCGGATTTGACATCATTCCTTCGGGCATACGTCACACAGACTTCTCCCATGTTCAGGTAAGGTTCGTACTTGCAACAGACATCAACATCGCAGACTCAAGTTGTGGACCATGTGTCGCTCGCTCATTCGCTTACCTTGTCCCGTAGAATAAAGCCGATAATCGAAAAGCTCCTTTCGGTCTCCAGTTTCGTGATATTATACTCCGATTCGCTTATGTGAACGGCTGTGCGCCCATATTCGTACCCTTTGGCGAGCGACTCGAATTCAACATCGCGCTTGCCCCCAGGAGCAGTAGGATCGTTGACTTTGTACGTTCTGGCCTGTCTGACGGCTGAGAACTCGACGCCCTCCATGGGGTCCTCGTCCAGAGTCTGTGTTGATTGTGTCGCCTCCTCGGACTTGACAACCACCGTGCTGGATCCTAATGGGCGAGCCACATGGGTTTTGAAGTAGCGTTCAACATAGATGCACACTGCCGCTGCAAACTTTTCGGGATCCCCAAGAATGAGCGGTCCATCATATGTCTTGTACGGCTTGACTGACTTGACACGTGGAATATCGATTTCATGGATTGCTTCAGCAATGGTGGCGAACACGGCGTCCTTGCATTGCTCCGATAGAGTCTTCAGTATTTGCTCATTCTCAGCCTAATTGTTGGGAATGTTAGAGGAAAGCACGTGAGATAGTGTCAGCACGGTTCAACTTGTTACCTTGTTTGGAAATTTGTCTTCCTCTTTGAAGCCATATTCAAGGTCATCAAAGTCCACGCCTCTTGTTTTCCGAGATTTAGCTTATGCCGAGAATTATGAACAATAAAATTTTGCATTGACCTACAAGATGGTGAGTTGAATATTGGAGTCATTCATCTTCCTCGCAATATCTTCAATGTCATCAGCATCCATCATGCCCTGGCCGTCGGTCACCAAAACAATCCTGCGGAGCCACTTGAGCTTCTTCGTGAAAGTGTCCATCATGTCAATCGCGACCACGATGGCGGAAATCGCATCGCCAGCTAGGGTCCGGCTTGGCTTAATGGCTGACTTGAGAGCCCTCAAGCCTGACATGGTAATATTGCTGAGGTCTTGTATGACTGAGATGTGCTCGTACCCATCGGCCTCCTGTAGCTTGTTCTCCGTTCCATCGGTCCTCAAGCCAACCACTCCGATACACAGCGTCTTGCGGTTTGCGGCTACGATGTCGGTGATTCTGTCCCACACATAGCGCATGCTCCAATCCAAGTCTGACTCGTCGCGACCTGAGTGACGCTCCGCCATGGAGGCACCCAGGTCCAGGATAAAGATTGTCGCTTCCTTTTCGGCCATGTCTGGTATAAGACTGAACAGTGGACCGGAGGATATGGTATAGCACCGAGATTATCTCGACCTCGGATCAGGAATGAGAACAGCTCATGTAAGAAGCAGCTGGATAGCAGCTGAGACAGAGAGCGGCGCGTGCCAAGGCTCACGCGCTCGCTCCGCGAAATCACGTGATACCGCCCCTCACTTAGGTAGTTCGTCTCAATGACCTCATTTCATCTGTCACTTCCCGGGGACTGGGGCAATGTAGTTGAGAAGGAAACACATATTGTCGCACAGAAGAGTGTACATAACCGACTGGTCTCTTGAGTGTGCTTTAGAACTTCCCGCGATAATTAGGGCACGACACGTTCTTTATTCAAGACTTTCAACAATCATGGCGGGATCCATCTTAGTTTCAGCGGCTCCGTACCACATCATCTCGTATGTATCTATGTACTTCTATCTCGCTTGAAAGAATCGGAACTGGGCAGAAAGCACAACTAATACCGTGTCTACCAGCTACGGGGCGCTATTGGGAACTTCAATTTTCCACGTAAGCCTAATGTCGACGGTTCAACCACCTGTACTGCGAAGACCGACTGAGAAAACTGACTTGATGTGAAGTCGTTCATCAATGGACCGACTACGTATACCGTTGTTGAGCGACCTATCTTTTCCGCAATCCAGGCCAAGCTCTTCCCCATCTACTTCGGCATGCAGACGACAATTCCCGTGATTCTCGCACTGACATTCCCCGGCAATGCCCTACTCGGGGTGTCGTCCGGACCATCCGGTCTCCTGGAAATGGCCAGCCGCTGGGATTCTCTCGCGCCGATCGCTACCATGTTTGTAACTGGGCTCGTCAACCTTTTCGTTGTGCTGCCCGCCACAAACAAGGTGATTAAAGAACGTCGTGGACAAGGTATGTATGTATGTTGTGTGGCAGTGACACCCAAGACGATGAAGAGTGCTGATATTTTTTCCTGCGAACGACAGCCAAGCGCGATGGAAAGCAGTATTATGAGGAGGGACCGCACTCGGAAGAGATGCGTGCTTTGAGCAAGAAGTTTGGCATGCTACATGGAGTCTCGTCGCTGCTCAACTTGTTTACGATTGGTGCCGCTGTAACATATGGATTCACCCTGGGTTCCCGCCTGCAGTCGATCGTAGAAAGAGTCTGAGCACCTGAAGAATTGCGCACAAGTAGGCGTTGATTGCAGGTGAATGATTGAGCAAGAGTTGAGTGATGTTTTGAGGTAGCTGAAGTATCTATGTACCAGGTTTCTTTCCTCGAACGCCGACCGATAAAAAATAATAATACATGAGCGTGGGGTATTTTCTCAACTCTGGGCTTTCCCATTGAGTCCGAGGCGCTCATCTCTCCAACTTTTGAATCAGATTCCCAACACCATGAACCACCATAAACTCGAATGCGACCTTCACTTGTTCAGAGATTTCATATTGTTGTAGAGGCTGCCTTGCATTTCGAGCAGATCTTGCTTCGCCTGCTCGAGATCCCGCTTTCTCGCATCCTCATGTACCGCAGCCACGGGTCGTGATCGGTTGGCTTCCACCTGCCCTTGGAAAGTCCAGCGAAGGGGCTTTCTCTGAAGGGCCTCTTCAATGTTGATGTCGCCTTGAGGTTCGGAATATTCAATGCCCTGAGCTGGAGATGGCGATTGCACAGCTGAGCTGCTTGCAGATGCCTCAGCGGGTGTGGTACTGCTAGAAGAGCTCACGCTGGTCGAAGACATGGTTTCGATATTCGGCAGTGTGATGAATTGTGGTGTCTAGGTGTTTGCTTTCGTCGGTATTTGTTCACACGGGCCAGAGTGAACGTAAGAAAGGACGGGATGATCTTGGAAGTGGCAGTGCTTTGATCGTGTGGATGCGAGAGGGAGGAGGTTGGTCGCAAATCAGAAATGACGAAGGTAAGGCTGAAGTTTGCACGCTTTTCTTTCTGTGCCAAGAAAATGGTGTCAGGTTTTAATGGGACGAAGAAGGAAAGAAAGGCACTTGGGCTGTTTATGTATCAACTGCGAGAAGGGTAAATGGAAGAGAAAACAACGTAGTCCGAAGGATTCCAGTTCTGCGCCATGTAGGTATGTATGCCGCGAGTACCGAACTGGTTCCACACATAAAACACGACCCTCCCTTTGGCGCGACATCATCACCGTACTAGGGGGGATGTTTCGAGACGGGGCCGGTTACTAAACGAAAGCCCCCCCTAGTACTCCGTAATATGTAAGGAGTCAAGGACCACGGCTTTTTTTAGGGACGTCCCGCGATGCAATGTGGGACTCCACCGGACCCTGAATGAGGCCGCATCGCTCTTCTTTGCCGGTGAGGGTGAGTCGTGACGACCACATTGCAGTCTGCACCAACGCGCGAAGTGGTGGCTGGCATGGAGGATTCCGATAAGCGTAGCTGCCGCCACGGAGCGCCATTCAACATGTTGGAATCTCTCCGTTGGAATTCCCCGCCTTTTCATCCCCCGAAGGGCAGATCAAAACTGGGCTCGTTCCGTGTGTTGGGGGCTCATATTCGACCTGTCCTTTTCTCCAAATTCTCCAAGTCGGGTTGTTCCGCCCTAGATGTTTCATCCAGCAGAAACCTTCCTAGGTACCTTTGCAAAAAGTTGACGGCTTGTTTTGAGAGGCACGCGACTCGCTTGGGCCATGGAACGACCGACTGCATTGTCGATCCAGCAATCGAAGCTATCATCTGCCTCGTTGGCGGCAAAGTGCCGACCATCCCCCACTTGACTCGCCCAGTGCTTAGCGTGAATGAGAGAGTACATATCCATAATTCCAGAGTAGCATCGACTAGTTAACCTATGTTTTCTCTAACTTTCGGCCTCCACCAATGTGCTCTTCCGGAGTCTCTGCCGGGACAAGATGAGCCCAGCTTCCAAGTTAAGTCTTGAATGCAACAAAGACACGGCATGTGTGCAACGAATGTTTACGCTTTCTTATCGCCATGAAAAGCGAACTACATAGCATGTTATGATTCGTCTACACGGCTACTCAGCAGCACTGCAGGCCACCGCAGCAAGCTCCAAGTGGGAGATGTGCTCACAAAACGACATGGCCGCATGATACGGCGACAGTGGCAAAACCTGATATCAGGCCCATTGACAAGGTTTTCGTTCGTCTGGTACAGCACAGAGGTCAAACACAATGGTGTCACCGAGTACATGATACCAACAAGGCGTTGCAGGTAGCTATCTATAGTACGGAGTACCTACCGCAACATTGGCATTCACCTGTCATGCGATTGGCCAATCCGCGCATGTGAAAGAAAACTGGTCCTGCTCCGGGAACGGCACCGTGATCGCATTGTGCCTGGGCGTACTACATCCACGAATCACGACGGGCAAATTGATTGCAGGTGGACTTCTCATACACCGATGCCGGCTTCTTCTCGACCAACAATATTGCGGCGTGTCGAACGGGTGGGTCACTAGGTATGAGGGATGGATATGTATGTATGTACATGCTCAATGTCTCCCATTATTACAACGAAAAAGAAATGTTTTAAACCGAAACAAGATCCAAAAAAAGAACATGACGTGCAGATCTTCCCTGCCACCATGATCGGCGTGGCTCGATTAAAAAGCGAAGCCGCAAGAATAGGTAGACCCCGCTCTTGACTCTTAGTCTTACAATGCTCCTCAGTCCTGATTGGCTCACGGTGACCCTTTGTTTCGGCTTTATGACTTAAGATCCAACACGCAGCATCACTTCTGATCAGATTACACACACGAACTTTCCCCCAAGACTGTATTTCTGCCCACTCAAGTAGAGAACAAACCATGGCGTCACCACCCAAATACATCACCGGCGACAAGGCCGCTATCAATGAGTTCATTGACAAGTTTGACGTGCGCCAATTCCCTCCCCCCTATCACGCACTACCCGCTTCAGCCGTATTAGCCAAAATATCCAACCCTTCCATCACGTGCAGCTCATATCTTCACAAAGACTAACATGGCGACGTATGGGCTTCTCGGAGGCTGCTCTTTTTCTCCGGGCTCTATAGACTTTCTTGTTTGACTGCGATGGTGAGAGGACCCGTCATATAAAGGAGTGAAAGCACCGATCAATGCTTCAAAAAGAAAACAAGTCCATGATGAGTTGACGTTTCTTATTTGGTGGGGTTTTCCATGCAGGCGTGCTCTGGTCCGGCGACCATGTATTTGATGGGATACCCGAGACCATCAGGATGCTCAAAGCAAGAGGTTTGGCTCCCATCTCCCCCCAGGCCAACATGGCACTTCCTCCCTTTCTCTCCTTTCTGTTCTGCTCCCCCTCGTTTCCCAGAAAAGTTCTGAGGAAAACCCCATCTAATACTTGGCTTTCCCTTCCCCTCCCCCCCCAAAAAAAGGCAAAAGAACAGTCTTCGTGACAAACAACTCCACCAAATCCCGTCAAGACTACGTCTCCAAGTTGTCCAATCTCCATATCCCCTGCGAGACAGAAGATGTCTTCGGCTCATCCTACTCCGCCGCCTTCTACATCTCGCGTATTCTCCAGCTGCCACCAGGAAAAAACAAGGTCTTCGTGCTGGGCGAAGTCGGCGTGGAGACCGAGCTCACTGCCATGGGAATCCCCTGCATTGGTGGGACAGATGAAAAGTTCCGAAGGGACATTACGCCAGAGGACTTTAAAGGTCTGGCGGATGGGTCGTTGTTGGATCCTGAAGTGGGCGCCGTGCTGTGCGGGTTGGATTTCCACGTCAACTACCTGAAACTCTGTACGGGGATGCATTATTTGCGGAATGGGGCGGTGTTTTTGGCGACGAACACGGATTCGACGCTGCCGATGCATCAGAGCTTCTTCCTGGGGGCGGGGTCTTGCCTGGCTCCGTTGGAGTATTCTAGTGGGCGGAAACCGTTGGTGTTGGGGAAGCCGAGCCAGGCAATGATGGATGCGGTGGAGGGCAAGTTTCAGCTTGATCGTTCGAGGACGTGCATGATTGGTGATCGGTTGAATACGGATATCAAGTTTGGTGTTGAGGGCAAGTTGGGCGGTACGCTGCATGTTCTCACGGGTGTGCATAAGAGGGAGGACTGGGACAGGGAAGATGCTGTCGCGGTCCCGGCGTACTATGCAGACAAACTGAGTGATCTTGGACTGGTGGCTTAAACAGCAGGGTGGCTCATTCTCATGTGATGGAGTTGTTACTTTCCTTTGTCGAGGTATAGAAGGAAGGATATCTAGAGCGAGATCATACAAACAGAGTTTCGAAATTTTGTGGCGCGTGTCAGCCTCCCACCGTACAACGTCCCAACTCCTAGTTTGTGCCATGCGGTATGTAGCTAGAAGAACGACGCGCCAACACAGCGGCTAATTCTGTTTCTCGCTCTTCCGCTGTTGACGCTTAGCCAGGTCGCTGGTGCGGATGATTTTGGGCTGATGGGATGGAGCCTTGTACGGCGTGAGGGATTTCGGGAGGAACATGCCCACCCGTCTCTGGTACTCGGCATATTCGGGGTACTTGCCCGCCGTGATGGCTTCTGTGAGCCAAGTAGAGCCCTGAAAAAGTAGTATCAGGCTGCCGGATCCAAGAAGAGTCCAACTATGCATTGAATTGGTCGCATAACAACTCCATTGATACAAGACAAACCAGATTGTCTGCTCCGCGAGGAAATTGGGATGACGGCTGTATGCCCAAAGACCAGACGTGTTGAAACCTCGGTCCAAGTCGGCTTGGCTCCAGCCCCTGGGCAGTTTCGCGTCCTTGTTGTACCGATGCTTGGCATTCTGATATTCTAGCAGTAACGCAGAGTTAGTAATGGCAAGACTCGAGGACATAGTTCCGTGATGAAAATGGGCTTACTCTGTTGCTGCCCGTCGCTAACCCATTCACTTAGTACTAGGCTTAATTGAACGGCTAGATAGACATAATCCGCAGTCCGAGGTTCCGGTTCAAAGCGTGAGGCTAACAAGATGGTGTACGCAGGCACGCCAGAAATGGCAAAGAGGAGAACACTTTGAATGGTCGAGATGAAAGTGACATTGAAAAAAAAGAAGATGATGCCGGGAATCTTGGACTTGACGATCTCCCTGTGCGACAAAACAAGTATCTGGTCAGCTCGCTGTCATCACCCTGTATTCGCACCCTTGTTGTCACGTACCAGCGATAGTCTTCCGATCCGACCTGGTAGCCCCCCCGGCGCCAATAGTTGTACGTGAGACGAATCTGGAAAGCTCGCCAGTTAGAAAGGAAGAGACAAGAAGGGGTCGAAGAGAGATATCGGAGAGGCCGCTTACACTCCACGCAGTAGAGAAAATGGCAACCAAGTCGATGCGAGCATGAGGCAAGCCAGCCATTCGCGCCCAGAGCGCAAGGTGTAGGACGTGTAGATTGGGCAGGATGCTCCACAAGCGATCGATTTGAGAATAATTCCTGTTGATTTCAGAGACGACCAGACACAAGGCTGCGACCAACAGAGATGCGGAGAATGCTGTGACGAGTGGATTCGTTTCAACATAGAGACGCTGCAGGGCCTCAATGCTGCTACCGCTGGCGACCAGGCGTCTTGGTAGTTGATAAAATTGATCGATGAAGGGCTCGACTGTGCGGGAATAATGGCCGCAGTCCTCAATGGTCTTGAGGACCGGGAGTGCACCTATTGTAGGAGCCATTGACCGAATCGTGAACGAGTTGGGTGTCGGCTAGATAGGTGAGGACGAGAGGGACGGAGTTAAAAGAAAAAGAGAGCTCGTTGAGCAACTGAAGACATGTTTGGTTGGCGATGTGCCGAGACAGCGTCATCGACATGGTCAGAGCTTCTTGTGGTGGCGTCTGGTGTCGTCGGGCCGGTGCCTGGCGCCGACGCGTGACGTTGTGGTGGGGCCGGGCACTTGGCTCAGCTGGCGCATTCCCCGTTTGAATTTTTGGTCAGAAACTCGAATCATCAGATGAAATTCTGCTGCGTTCCTGCATGCTTTCTGGTATCTTGGCCCTCAATTGGCTAGGCAGACGCAGTATCAGGCACAGTGCCCTCGCGGGGCCTGTGATTTGTTTCTCCAGGGCGAGAAAGGAATGGCCTTGTGTCAATCCTTGGATTCGTGGTGCTTTTGCGTCTTTACTTGTATCGAACCGAGTTTCTGGGCAGAAATCGCCGTCACAAGGCCCGATGAAAGTTCTATGCGTGGCTGAAAAGCCTTCCATTTCCAAGGCTGTTGCTGGCCATCTATCTGGCGGAAGTATGCAGACTGTAAGCACTCACCTCTTACATGTGCTGATCGTGAATGCTAGCGGCCCGCAATCGTATCGCTGATTTACCCCAAGCACAACACCCGCAATAGGTTCGTCAAGAATTACTCGTTCGACTTTGACTTCGGGCCCTCTATGGGACAATGCTCCGTGACTATGACTTGTGTGGCTGGCCACCTCACCAATGTTGAGTTCACAAGCGAGTACAAGAATTGGCAATACCCGCCACCCGAGAGCCTATTCAACGCTCCCATCATTACCAGCATTCAAGATGTAAGTGACTCACCCAGGCATGACTAAGGCGTCGGTGCTGACAAGGATCTGTTCAGGACAAGAAGTCAATGGCCAAGAATTTGGCCGACCAGGCCAAGTATGCACGAGTGCTCGTCATATGGACTGATTGTGACCGTGAAGGCGAACACATTGGCCAGGAAATCGTCGACGCCGCTCGAAAGGGCAACTCCAATATACAAGTCAAACGAGCCAGGTTCAGTAATATCGAAAGGGCGTAAGTGTGCGGAAGTCCGAGTGGCTGTGAACGGTGTCTATACTACTAACACTCACATCTGTAGCCATGTGCTCTCCGCTGCTCATCGCCTTGTAAATTTGGACGAGAGGCAAGTGGACGCCGTCTCGGCAAGGATCGAACTTGACCTTCGCATAGGCTATGCATTTACGCGTTTCATGACCAACAGTTTGCGACCACTTGGTGGCCCTATGGAAAATTTGACATTGAGTTACGGTAAGTCTGCATGGCGTGCTACTGAGCATACTTCCCAGTCTTCTCAATAATATATTGACAATCGCAAGGCAGGATCTTGTCAGTTTCCAACGCTAGGGTTTGTTGTTGATCGATATTTTCGTGTTAAGAATTTTGTACCAGAACCGTTCTGGCTCATCAAGTTGATGCATGACCGCGACGGGAAGAAGGTCAACTTTCTCTGGGCTAGAAATAGACTTTTTGATCGCATGACCACCATCATAATTTACGAAAGATGTCTGGCAGCCAAGACAGCACGGGTGACGAACGTTCAAGAGAAGCCTACGCGAAAATACAAGCCGTTCCCCCTGACTACGGTTGAGCTTCAGAAAGCTGCCACGCGTTTGCTGAGAATGACCGGTCAACAAGCCATGACTATCGCTGAGGGTTTGTATAATAAGGGCTTTATTTCGTACCCCCGCACAGAAACGGATCGTTTCGATAAGGGAATGGATCTGAGAGCTCTTATCCAGAAACAAACACCGGACGAACGATGGGGACAGTTCGCCCAAGGCTTGGTGAATGGCGCATTCAAACAACCGAGAGAGGGCCGACATGACGACAAAGCACATCCGCCGATCCATCCGATTACCTACGCCGCACCCAGTGTTTTAAGTTCCGACGAGGGCCGTCTCTACGAGTATGTTGTGCGCCGATTTCTAGCTTGCTGCTCAGAAGACGCCATCGGATCGGCAACCACCGTCGATCTTCAATACGGGAGCGAAGTCTTCACTGCTTGCGGCGTCATCGTGTTGGAACGAAACTATCTCGAAGTATTCATCTATGAGAACTGGAACAACACAAAGGAGCTTCCCAAATTCACAAGAGGCGAGACCTTCCAGCCTACCGAGGCCTTGATGACGGAGGGCAAGACATTACCACCCAGCTACCTCACGGAAGCCGATCTGATTGCTCTCATGGACGCCAATGGCATCGGGACAGACGCTACTATGGCGGAACATATTCAAAAGATTCAAGATCGAGAATACGCTGCGACTATTAACATGGGTGGCCAACAAGCAGCCGAGGAAGCGGACGAGACTCATACTGAGACGCAACCTACAACATGCGGTAGGGGAAGAGGTAGAGGCCGTGGAACTGGGGCCCGAGGGGCTTCCAATACATCTGGAAGACGGCGAGGAGGCACTCGCGTGTTCGTCCCAACACAACTTGGTGTGGCCCTCATCCTGGGCTATGATCGCATGAACTTTGAGACTAGTCTGGGTAAACCGTTCTTGCGAAAGGAAATGGAGCTCAAGATGAAGGCCATCTGTGAAGGCCAGGCGACAAAAGCAGTCGTTTTGCGTGAGAGTATCGGCCAGTATCGACAGGTCTTTATGCAAACGCAAGAGAAGCTGGACGTTCTTCGAGCTGTAAGTCACGAAGTCGAACAATTTGGAACATGGCAGTGCAATCAAACTAAACTATCTCAAGGCTTGTCGCGAGTTCGTATTCTCTCAACCTGGTCCTTGAAACCCGGTGACGAGTGCTTGGGAGCGGACCAGTGATTACACTGGGACGCGACGTGGCTTCAATACGTAAACGTGTACATAATATCACGACCGAAATCCGACTAATTTCCGACCGTCCGATGGGTCACCAAATTACCGCTCGAGCAAGACAAATTCCCAAACGTGCTGGCACCCTGCATCTTATCCTTAATTCGGACGCGACGGACATTCTTCAGGCAGCTAAACAGCAGACCAAATGAAGCAGAGTATGCTTGAACGATGTCTCTGGCCCGTGGACTCCCGTGCAGACATGTACTTCTCAAAACATCATGCCGCCAGAGTCGCGAGTGGGTGGCTAAAGACGTCGAAGAGGGAATAGTTACAACTGCATCGCCCGCCTGCTCAAACATCTTCAAGGCCGTTCGCCCCAATCAAAACTGCCGCTGCGGCCAACGTGGTGGGCACCACACGATCGCCCTCGTGATTGTCAATTTGCAGGCCTAAGCTGTGGAGTCACGTTGACATGACCCTTCCGACCGCGATCGACAATCAAGTCATCGGCGTCTTCATTGCCTCAAGCTGCGGCAGCTTAGATCTGAGGTCGGGGGTCACACATTGAGTGGGTGGGACAAGATCACGACGGAAGCCGAAAGCCGAATAGTTCACCATTTAGAAGCACGACGCTAGTTCTTGACAGACTCTGTGATGTTGCTTCCGCATCGGCCGACGTCGAGAGTCCAGCCGTGGTCGCGTGGCACGTCGCCTCCAAGTTGGCCTGGTGCCATCACCAGGTGGAGCCAGTGAGCAATTTCTCAGGGCATGTATGTGCCCGACTGGCCCACCGGGCCACCGCGGTATCGAAGTCTGTCATGGTTCATTACATACATACCTAAGGTACTGACTGCACTTGCTCTGCACTGTAACACGGCCATGATCAATCGCACACAATTTCTTCGAAAAAAATCAATCTGAACGAACAATCTTTATTTGGCGTAGAGAATCGTCGACAATTGAACTGACAGATATGGGTCGGATGGCTTCCTGAAAGTCAAAAGCCCCGTCTCTGCATGATAGGGCGGAGTACCTAGGCTGCTTACGTTACCCGATGCTGCCGCCGCACATATCGTTCACGATCTCAGTGACGGCTTGATGCACATGCACTATCGAATCGGGCAACGTCGGATGAATTAGAATTGAGGACCTCGATGTCAAGGGGCGACAATACTTTCGAAACCAGCTAGGTAGGATGTGGTGATTTCCACAAATTTCAAGAAATGAAAATTGACAATAGATGTACGCGTTTAACACAGACAAGCCTGGCTCCGTAAAGCCTCCAGCGAGACGGGTCAAGCGAGATAATCGCCCGCTTAGGGCGCAAGTCCAACGTGATGGGGGCAACGACCGGATTACGAAAGGGCAAAGAGCGCGAGAAGCGCAACCTCTGACTAAGTCTCACCACACGCGGGCTTATCATGGCAAGTGACTGGAGGCATTCACGAGGCTGAAATCGGAAACGGAAAAGACGATTTATTATTAGCGCCACTCGCGGTAGACGTCGAATAGGTACCTAGCAGAGGTTGTTCGGCGTGTAGCAGAGGCACGAGGCTAAAATCAAGGCTAAGAACCCGTAGCCAAGGTCATTCACCCCACCCCGCAACCGCACACTGGATCAGAACTTGGGATTCCGGACTTTACAGCTTTCCGTCGCGAGCACTACAAACTCGAGCCAAAATCGGAGGCCGGAAAAATGCTGTTTGCACGCATTGAAGTCAAGTGCCTGAAGCCAGACTGGAGCGGGCGCCAAGCCGAACAAGCCACAGTATCCGTGCTCACAAATTCACCGGAGCACGTTGTCGTTTCCAGGGCCGCAATGCGCCAAACCCCGCCCCACGGGCGGATCGTGCTGGGTACGTCTCCATCGTTTCTGTTTGTCTTGGCGAGGGGCGTGGACCACTATAGCCCAGAAGGGGCTTGTGACGCTGCGATGATTGCAACGTGCGGGATACTACTTGGTCACTTTATGTACAGTGAGTGGTGCGTTGTGCATGTACATGTACACAGGTGTCGGATGTGTCGATTTTCTGACAAGACCGCCAGCAAACTTCGTGGAGCAGTACTTCCGAAGCGCGTCAGGAGTCGCGCCGCGCGGACTCTTATCAGTCACTATCCGCACTCCCTTCATCCGACGCTGGATAATACGTGCATTTGTGGCGGTCAATGCTTACCTATGTACGGAGTATCAGCAATGAGCATGACGATGTCCAGTAGGTACATACTCCAGAGCCCGCCAATGCCCGACAAAACGAGGGGGTGCACGCAGTAACCCGTGGCCTGCGCTGTGTCTGGAAGTGGGTGGGGTACCCGTGACTTACCGCGGATGTGTCTGAGTTCTCGCTCCGCACACAAATGGTAGGGCCTCGGTGTCTGGCGGCCGCGTGCGCCAGGTACTCAGTACATACTTGTCTGGCCCCTCGTCCCTTCTGACTTATCCGGCCAGAGCCGACCAGCGAGCAGCCGAGCGCACTTGCTAGTAGGCACGGGTTCTAAGTTTGGAATCAAGCAAGGACGGATGGATGGACGGCAAGTTCAGGCAGATAATTACTCGACTTGTGCCCTTTAGCCCTCTTCGCGTCGCCTCCCTCGCCTACTTCCTCTCCAAAGCCATCAACACAAAAAAAGCAGAAACCGACTACAATACAAACCGAGAAGTCCGCTATCGCAGTCCTGTCGCAGTCAGAGGTCATCCTGCCAGCTCGTCAGCTCCGGTTCCTTTGCTCCGTCCGCGTCGTCTCTCACGGCTCTGAAGCAAAACGTCACGCACGTACGTACGTACCTATTATGTATGTATTGCAAACACGCCGACCCGTGCTTTGCCCTACCCTACCCTACCTACCCTGCCCCGTTATCAGGCGCTACTGCCAGTTTGGCCAAGTCGTTCCCAACTCGCTCCACGTCACTACGCCTGCGCAGTGCGCATCCTATTATTACGCGCACTTCCAAGACGAGACAGCGGCTGGTGGCGGGTGAGAGTGGGTGACTCAATCGCCGACTCGGAACACATCATCTGTTCCAACACCGCTTATTTTTTTTCGTTCTTGCTCTTGCCCTGTTACGGGCAGAAACCCATCTCCTTGCATCATACTCAGACAAAATCTACATACTTACCTTTTGCACTTGTGCTGCATCATCTCTCGCAGTATAAAAATACCCCGCTCTGAAGTCGAACTCGCGCCTATAAACGACGTCGGCAAACATGGCTTCCCTGGCAACCGCTGCTCGCGATATTCCCCAGCCCTCCAACCGAGACAACTTCATTGTTGTAGCGGGTAGAGGCAACGCGACGACTGTGACACGATCTCGTGCTCTTCCCACTCCTCCCAACTCCATCTCACCGGCCTTACCGGCTGTAGGCTTAAAGGCGCAACTGCGAAAGGCCAATCTTGAGCCCATCGACTCGGACTTAGATTTGCAGGACACCCATGGCAGCCGCTCTGGACGGTCGCCGTCTCCTGCTGCTCTTGAAGCTGCGGGCGCCATCACGGGCATAATGCTCGCCAAGTACCACTTACCCGAGATTCTTCTGAACCACGGCCCCCTTGCGATCCGGCACATTATGGGTTACCTGACGACTTCAGTACCTGGCTTTTCTGGTATCCCTCCGAGCAAGGCACGCAGACTGGTTGTTGGTGTATTGGAAGGCCGCGGAGGCGAGAGAGGAGGTGTGAATGGCGACGTGGAATTTGAAAAGGTGGGATGGGGGCGCTGGGATGCGAAGCGGAGAGGAGCTATGGCCAGCTATGAGCGTCAAGACACCTCGCTATCTTCACACGGACAGACGATCCCCATTTCCAAGCTCGGTGGAAGAGGAGCAAGGGACTCACCGGGCGAAGACACGTTCCAGTTTTCTCATGACGACAGCGACATGTACATGATGGAAATAGAGGCCGACAGAATGTCGTTGGATGGATCAGCGTCAGCCTCGTGCTCCGAGGCACCAGATGACGATTTTTCCATGCACGATGACCCGGAGGATGTAACGGATGACGAAGATTGGGCCGCCATGGGCGCTGCTGCGCTTCGAGCAGAGTCCTATCCCACCATGGCCTCCATCACTTCCGCGTGTGCTCTTCGTGCCCCCAACTTTCCTCCACTTGGTGGCTTGCGAACCTTCTCTGTTAATTCAGGGATGGCGCGGCCACCACCTCGGCCGATAAACCTCGACTTCTCAGCACTGGCTGGTGCATCGGATGCCCAGGAGCGCGAGGCCGTCGAGGCTCTCCTCAGACTTGGGTCTCTGTAATTCTTTCTGCATTACTACGGCGTTTTTCAAAAGTGCGGCATGGGTCTACAACTTCATTTGAACCTGATTCGTACAATGGTTTTGACAACATCTTGATTCTTTTCTTTGTTATTACTCCTTGTTTACTTTACTCTTGGTTGGCTGTGGTGTGCCCTTAATGGAGTGGCTCACAGACGACCAGTCCGCGGGCGGACTGACCATCACAAATCGGGTCAGACACCACGGCGGAGGTAGCCTTGATTCTGTGATTTTTTTCCCCTCTATGATGACGACACGACTTCTTATATATACATATTACATGTTATACATATATGTATATATCTCGACTCGGTGGCAAAGATTCTTACCAGGGGCATGTACCCTGCCCCTTGTGGCGCCATCGCGCAGCATAGGCAACATGTCCTTTGTTCACCAGGAACCACAGGGTCGATGCAGACACCCCAGATACAGATGTTCTTTCTATTCCGTCTCGAAGACGCAACTCCGACCACTCGACGACATTTCCTATTTTGAGAACGGCTGTGACTGGTTCACCAGCCTCGGCATTCAACCGCTTTCGCATCACTAGGATGCTCATACGACGACGATTCAACTACAAGGCCTGACACCCAGCATCTGCTACCTTCAACAAATGCGCAAAGTCTTCTTCCGCCAATTCCGACGATTTCGAAACGCAGTTTACCAGGGAACACTTACGCTCTGAACTGTTTTGCGTCTTTATTCCATTTTACGCCTTCTTATTTACTACATTCATTTAGGTCCCCTCACATGTTTGGAATGTGAGATTGGGAAACCTGGTAGCATTACCACATAGTCAAATATCTATATGCATTGAGGAGTGGAGTAATAGTAGGCAACGACCACGTTATCAAGGGTCGTCTATACGCCTCGAGCTGGATTATATATAACATGAGAAGATTAAGGCATGGTTATGGCCAAGACTGAGGGGCGTGGATGTGAACTGGTGGCCTGCTTACGAGCACCGGGGGGGGGGGTTCATCAGCGTGGTGGAGGATGATCCAATTCATATCAACAAGGGGTTTTATTTTTTCTTTCCCCTTGGGATGGCGGGATGGTCAAACTTCGAAGGGGAGATGAGGGAGTGTTGAATTGACGTATCCATCTGGGCCTCTCCATGATTGTTTCCTGCTGTGGGTGCCGTGTGTGTGTGCTGTCTTCTCTGTATTGTCTTCTCTGTGCTGTCTATAGCTTGTATGATGCGTGTCAGTAAATGCCGCGAAGCAGGCTTCAGACCTGTAGTTATGGTAGGGCCATGAGACATGACCTTCCTCGACCTTGACGCGCGCTTCGACCTACTCGAAACACGAGCATTCTTCGTTGACGCCTCTGGAGCAAATGGCAATTCAGATACAGAAAAAAGAGATCGTGAGGGGGTGATAGGGAGTATAGCCCTTCGCAAGTCCACTTTCAACTACCACATATCAGTAGTCTTACACGCCTTATCCTCTGGAACCTAGAAGAAGAGAACAAAGAAAGATTCCAGGTCAAGTCGAGCCCAAAAAAAGTCAACCAGGTCGGAGAGATGACGTTACATACAACAGCCGGTGTTCGCTGGTCGTCACCGACACAACTACTGATCTGCCCCTTGCTAGCTTGTCTATGGGAGAGCGGACGGGATCCCGAACTTTCTGGCAGGTATGGTCGTATGTGCCAACGCTTTTAGATTAGACTGGATTATATTGTGTGTGCATGAGAATCGCGATCTGTCTCTGAAAATTGGGAGGCGTAACGTGGGTAGTTGCGGTGTGGTGGTGCCAGCCTGCCAGCCTGCCAGGTGAGTGGGTGTAGATGCATTCAGCATGAGGATGGAGATGTTTGTGGATGGTATGTATAGTCTTGGGGAGGGGAGGGGGAAGCCTGAAGGAAGGAAGTTCATAGACGGGTTCCCTGTCTTGTCGGTTGTGGCTCTATGTAGGCCAAGATATTGATTCAGCTTGACTAACGAGAATGAAGAGGGGATGACTTCAAACACGTTCTTCTGTTCTCGGGATATGTACATATTTCTCGAGATTGGAGAGCTCAAAGGAGGGGAGGGGAGGGGTTGTTAAAAGCTCCTTGCCAGGGGTGACATAGGAAAGAAGGAGCCTGAGGGGAGGGGAGGGGAGGGAATGTTCAAGATCGTGAGTGTGACGTAGTGACATCACGATTCACAAGTGAGAAGGGGATGTTGGCAGCCTGTTTCGCGATTCGATGATGTTGGTTTTGGAGGTACTACATACTAACCTGCTGTGTCACCTGTGTATATATGTGTATGTGTGGTGGACTAGAGAAAGGACAAGTAGAGGCTTGAGTATAGAGGAGAAAGACTAGGTTAGACTGCATATGGGACGGAACGTTTGTATGACGGACAGTGTAAGACGACAATGGGATGACTCTGGAAAATGGAAACTGTGGGAAAACCTAGTGTGGAGTACATAGTGAAAAAGATAGAAAGAAGTATGTATGTAAAGATGGGAGCTGTGGCCTGTGCAAAGATAAGATCCATGATCTGTCTAAAAGAGGTTCGTGTAACTCTGTAGGCATGTGATGGAATCAAGATGGAGTATCATAGGGACAAGTAGATTCACGTTAGAATTCGGAATCGGCACCACTGAAGAAACTGTACAGGTGGGCGTTTTAAAGAAAGAGAACATTGTCGAACAAGTTGCCATCCAAAAGACGGCTACCCTTCCATGGATTCAAATCTCAAAAAGGTACACTACATAGAATCAACACAGAATCGTCGAGATCCATGATACAGAACCAATGGAAACTTCGTCCTGCATGGAGCCGACGGAGAAAATGTCCATATTGGAAAGTGAGCAAGTTTATTTGTCTATCTTAGGTACATATCTAAGCGGGGCTAGTTCCTGGTGGGCGATACATCACGCCAAACGGCTGGACTTTGTATGCAGAAATCGTCAAAGAACGGTTTAGAAAGATCCTACGGGATGGATTCGGGGTGCCATTGATGCTATGACTCGGTGATCTCACGACAGGACTGGACTGGATAAACCTTTTCAGGACCTGGACCGCGGCTCTGATATCCCCTTCTGGGACTAGGCCCATACCTAAACGGTTATGTGGTAGGGCATGAATGTGCCTGGTGGCCGTATGGCCACGGCCCAGCAGCGGGAAGGCAGCAGTTTCCAGGGTACGGGGCTTTGACGGGAGGGGGGGAAGGCAGTTTATGAGATGTATATATAGGCGCATATATGCATTACATGTATGGATTTTATGCACGTATGTGTGTGTGTGTGTGTGTGCATCAAGAGGGAATAGGCGCCATCTCGAGAACCAGCGCCATGATCATCCTACCCGACCCGGCCATGGTGTTGAGGTGAAACGAAACGACAAACTGCGCCCCAGACCGGCAGCAACGGAACTCAGTCCCGGGACAAGGCCCTTTCGTTGACCACATGGCGGCCAAGGGATGCGGTCTCCACAAAACACCACTGGTATTTCCTCTTCAGTTCCATGCTAGGGAGAACCTTCTGTTTCAGCGGCTTCTTGGCACGAGTTTCCGAGGCGGCAGCAACGACGGTGGCGGCGGAGTTCGGCATAGGAGGTATGTATGTACACACTACGGAGTTATATGTACGCGGAGGCGCGGAACCATTGGAGTCGGACAAGTGGGATGCATGCAGCTGGCTCCATCATGCTGCTCCTGGCCTTTAAAGCTTGTCCTTTACGCGCTTGTTTTCTTCCTACGCTCTTTGCCCCGAGGACGCCCACCACGCGGCATCTTTGCCAGGGGTTGTGCACAGCCCGACCGGACATTTTTGAAGTTTTGAAATTGGAGCGGAGGGTCATGTCGTTGGACGGGCGCATTCGGCGATGTCAAGTCGCGCGAAGTTGAGCGGCACCTACTTGCTGCATGGCTTTGATGCTTGGCAATGCTTGTCGAGGCTTGTCGGATGCTAGTCGCGTGACGATGCTTGGCGCGACACGATCGCTCGATCGGAGTGCGGGAAGCGTTTCGGCTCGAAGCCGTGGAGACCAGAGAGCGGCCACTGCAGAGCGGCCTCGGAATCGCAACGGTCGCACAGCACGTGCATCTCCGGCCAGGGAAAGCAGCAGCCGCAGCCGCAGCAGTGGCGAGACGCCTTTCGTGCTCTGTTGTTGTCGCTACTGGATGCTTGTTGTTGGAACTTGAGGCCGTCTGAATAATGCTTCTGTCGAGTGTCGAGTGTACTGGCGGGCGAATGTCTGCATCGGCAGAGCGTCATGTACATGTACATAGTGGGCTGCGGGCAGTGGCATTATTAGGCAGTGGCAATAGCAATAGTTATGCACATATCCATACATACTCCGTACATACATAGCAGTGGCCGGATTGCCGTGCCGTCAGGTCCATGTCTCATCGCGTCATTGCGTCATGCGCAGCCGAAGCGTCCGAACGCGGCGTCATTCGCATGTACCTCAGGTACCTCGTGCAGCCGCCTGTGCTTGTCTTCTGCCTCTCCGACGTGCAGTACAAGTACACATCGTCATCCCATTCTCGGGGAACCCCTCCGCCCCCCCATCGTGTTTCCTGCCTCACCCGCCAAAGTGGCATGTTGCGAGCGGCCAACTTATCGCTTAATTGTCCTCTGCCCCCTCTGCCTAAGCTACAAATGCAGTCTGGACGGGGAAGCCACCCCGGAAACGAGCCATTATGGCCGAGCCAAGCCCAAGAGATGAGAGCCTTTCGTCACTTTTGTTCCCGCCAGCCTGTCCTGGAGCGCAATACCTCGATTGAGCTAATTTGATCTTGATGTTGTTGCTGCTTTTACTGTAAGTTTGATGTCTTTGCTCTGTCAGGTCGGCAGTGTATTTCTGTCCGCTGCAAATCGTCTGTCGCCTCTGCTCCTTCGACAACGTGAAGCGTGATGCGAATCTATGCGCGTCGGCCCGTCGCAATGACCGAGTTTCGCGCGCGCAACCCCCTTTTGCCTTCCTCCCCGCTACACTCATTCGCTACTGATCCTTCTTCTTTTCTTCTTCGTGTCACTGTTTCTTCTTTATCTTCTTCATCTTCTTCATGCACAGCTAGCTCTCATCTGTCCAACATCGTGGCCATCCTGCACGCGAGTAGCACAGCACCACACGGGCAACGGTGTTGGCTTCAAGTTGCGCCGCCTGACGTGTGCGTGTGCTGTGGCTGCCCGCCTGACCTTCTCTGGGCGACTCGAAGTTTCCTGCAACTTGCAAGACGCACGCGGTTGGCAACGTGAGGTGCCCCATGTAGCGAGTCGCTGCCAATGGGAAGGATGCTGCCGGTGGGTCAAGTGCCCAGACATTGCCAAGATTTGCCAAGGCTTGGCAAGAAACCACTCCGCCCACCCCGCTCCACCCCTTCGCCGTTCTCTCTGTTAGCCACTACCAGCATTCCCCAGCCATCGTGTCCCCTTGTGGGAGTGCCTTTTGATCCTGGGTACTGCGAGCACGCTGCCAAGAAATGCCAAGCAATGCCAAGAACTTTCCGCTCGCCCTCACTTCGCCAGCCCAGATTTCTGTGAGAGTGTAAAGGGAGCTGGCACCCCAGACTTTCCTAGACAAGCTGTTCTCCTTCTCATCAAAGTATCACTCTCCAAAGACGACGCATCATTTTCCTGAACATCTTATTACTCTTCCAAGCACGGTAGTTCTTTCTTTCCGATACATCTACCCTTTTGTTTCCGGGGCCCTGTCCTCTGCGTCCCCGACATTGGCGCATCCGACGCGCGCTGCTCTGCTTCCAAGCCCCTCTTGTGCCTTCCGCTTACGTCCACCAACGTCCAACGTCCAACGTCCAACGTCCAACGTCCAACGTCCAACGTCCAACGTCCAACGTCCTCACCGACCTCAGTTCCGACGTTCTTCCCTTCGCCATGACGACTCACGTTATGGACACAACGCATGTCTGTCCGATACCTAGTCACGGTAGCGACTCAAAATCTAGTACCCCTGCTCCTTCAAGTGCGACCTCGAACGCCTCACCACACAGCATTGCCGACGACCACTTGACATGTCGATGGAATCAGTGCAATCAGAAGTTCGGCAGCCCCGAGCTTTTATATGTACGTTTCTACTTCCTTCCTTATGGCCCTTGAAGGAAAGGTTTGCGGTGCCTCTCCTATCTTAACTCGCACTACATCTCCAACCCCTCTTTGCAGATGAGCAAGGGGCCGCTTATAGTGTATCAAACATGCTTGCTAACATGTAGTGCTCAGGAGCATATATGCGACCGACATGTTGGCCGCAAGAGCACCAACAACCTTAGCCTCACTTGTCACTGGAACTCATGCCGTACCACTACAGTCAAGAGAGATCATATCACCTCGCATATCAGGGTCCATGTGCCCCTCAAGCCTCACAAATGTGACATGTGTGGCAAGAGCTTCAAGCGGCCACAAGACTTAAAGAAGCACGTAAAGGTAAGTCTACGCTGACCCTTGGTGGTCGCATTCAACCATCGCAAACAGGGAGCTAATGCGCGGCGCCCCTTTTTAGACTCACGCCGACGACTCTGTGCTGTCTCGTGCTGGCCACGACCATTCTGGCTTGCATTATAGGACGCAGAGTTCCAAAGGTGAGGAGGATCGCATACTTTGTGCCCTTTGCTACTCGTATTGTGAGGGTCCCTACGATCGAGCGGCGAGTACTGATTTCTTGCGTGTAGGACCTAGTTACTACGATCATAACGGCCAAATGCGCGGCGGCGGTGGCGGCTTCTCTCACCCAAGCCACGGATACTATGCGCCTCAGCCATCAACTGGCTATGGCCTTTACTTCAACCAGCCTCCCATGCACACGCCGCGAGCCGAACACATGAGCTACAGCGCCAGCGCCACCTCTTCTGCCGGTAGCTTTGACCGCAAACGTACTGTTGATGTGATTGACGACTTCTTCAACAGCGCCAAACGTCGCCAAATCGATCCGTCTTCTTACGTGCAAATTGGTCGCTCCCTGCTGCCCCTGCACGGCGCATTGTCTATGCCCAATGGCCCCATGGCTGCAGCTACGGAGCAGCAGTACATCCCTCAGCATGCGCCGCCATCCACGGTGCAAAATAATCCAACGCCGACGCAGAATCCGCTATCTCAGCAGTACTACCTGCCTATGCTCAGTGCTCGCACACAAAAGGATTTCATCCATCTGGACAATCTTCTGGGTCAGATGCAAGACACAATTTATGAGAATTCGAGTCATGTAACTGCCGGTGTTCACATCCACAACGATAATGGATTCGGCGGGTTCCGGCACAGCCAGTCACCCACTGTGCTGCAACGCGGATCTCCTACCAGCCTGACGATGCCCGGTGATGGGTACCATCAGTCAGTCTCTGCTGCCAGCATGCACTCACCCATGACAGCCATCTCATCAACAGGCACTCCCGCTGTCACGCCGCCATCGAGTTCCATGTCTTACACCTCTGGGCACTCGCCCAGCCCATCCGCCTCTTCTGGTCTCTCGCCACAGTCACGTCACAGCACGACTGCCTCCGCCGTCATGTACCCGAACCTGCCCGCGAGCCTTCCCGCCGTGAACCAAGGTTTTGGACAGTCCACCACGGCAGCTCTCGGTCCCAGTTTTGATTACAATGACCGCCGACGATACTCTGGCGGCATTCTTCAAAAGGCTCGCACCATCCCCCCCATACGCCCTGCAGAAGAAGTCAATGGGCGGGCGACACCGAAGCCCGGTGACTCTGTTGCCTCTGTCGGATCTCCGTCTTCCGGGTCTGAAACGAGCGAGACTACTAGGGAAGGGGAGGAGCAGTATGATCGCTGGTTGGAGAATATGCGCGTCATTGAGGCTTTGCGTGACTATGTCCGCAGCCGGCTTGATCGCAAAGATTATGTCCAAGACGATGAGGCTGAGCGAAGAGATGGGGATGTGATGGATCTTGACATGAAGAGCAGCCCACCCAGGAAACCCATCGGTCTCCGGGAAGGTGGGTCGTCGCTATATCCCCGTCTACCGGTTCCTGGATCCTAACGACGGGATGTTCTATTGCATAATCGTTTTTTTTCTTTTTCCTCTTGGGATTTCTCTTTTCGAATTTGTCTGGGATCTGTTTGGGGAGGTGTGGCATGTGTGTAAACGAAGTGCCGCAAGAGGCTGCTGCAGATGTCGAGGCACAACTGTAGAATTTTGTTTAGAATTGGGTGGCTTATTTGACTGACAAGATTTGAGGTTTGTTCGTTTTTATATATCAATTATTAGTTTGCTCATCAGCATTGACCCAGGCTTCAGGCACGCTCACAGTTTTGGCCTGCCAATGATGATGATGACGATGATGAGGCGTCGGCGGCGTGTTAGGGGCGATGAACTGGACTAGCATTGTGGTTTGTCGGACGGAGTTTGCGAGTTTGATTGGAAACTTGGGGCATGTAAATGGGACAGACATGGAATTAGTGCGAGCCAGTGAAATACGAGTCTTTCAACTGTTTGGACACTCTACCATGCAGTACGAATGCACGCGTATTAACTACCTCCTCGAATCCTTGCCCCTCCCTGTCAGTCGTGTCAAGCAAGACTCTCATAGGTTCCCCATCCATTGTCCAGTGGGTGGTCATGCCCGACACGGGCTCAAGCATCGACAGCAAGGTGCAAGACCGTGACGCCGGCATGAGACAAACATGAGATGACGAGTGAGAGACAGGGGGGAGCAGTGAGTGTCTTTTCAGCTCCGTGTGTAGTAAGCGCGCCATCGTTTGTGTGCTTCAGCAGCTTGTCAGAATCGTGTCCTCAATGTTTGCCATTCCGTTTCACTTTCTCGTAGAACCGTGAGTAGCCGCAGTTTTGCAGCCCCTCTCACCAAGAACAATCAACAGAAGATGGAATGAAGAACACCAGTGGTGAGGTTGCAGCCCATAGCGTATCCTGCGGCTCGGGATGGGCAATTCTCACGATGCAGTCCGTTCAGTCATGTAGCTTTCGGAGCGAGATGCACCTATTCAATAATAACAACTCATCATATTAAGTCACACGCTAGATGAGAAGAACAGTTTGTTTAATGCATTATTCCATGTATGTAAGTAAGTACTTGAATGAGGTCCATCTTCCCCCGTAAACTTGAACTAGTTCGATCCCGTCCAAACTCAGAGAGGTACCTAGTCTAGAGCCCTAGAAAGCATTAGCAAACTTTTTCTGTAGTCACGGCGTGGCGCAGAGGGGGGTGACAAGTCGCAGACGCACAAAAGGGAAGGAGAGACGCTACATTGTGACTTACGAAGGTGGATTAGATTGAGCGCCATGGGGATGGGATGGAAGTTGGGGGAAACTTAAAAGGGAGCCCAGGGCTTGGTTGTGCTTTGGGGCTTTTGGGAGAAATTGTTTGTGTGCTGTTCAGGGTTTGTTCACTTTGACTCATGTTCTTCACTTGTTGACTTTAGCCTTCATTGGCAGAGCTCGAACACTCGAATCTTTTTGACCAGCACTGCGATCGCTTCTTGAACACGACCGACCGATACAGTCTGCGCCGCATAGTCACATACAAACACACGCAGCAGAGGCACTGATCGTCTCTTCTTCGTTCTCCTGCCGCCTCACAAAGCAGCCAGCCAACACAAGCAACGATCTTGCTACCAGTATAACACAATATGCGCCTCTCTTCCTTTGCTGTTGCTTGTCTTGCGAGCGGAGCTTTGGCTCAACCGGCTCCTGATTCACCGGCTGATGCTTGCTGCTGCTGTGACCCCAGCAGGAACGTCATCGTCTGCACTCGGTCGATCTCAAAGGCGGATTGTTTCTGCGCGGCAGTGGCTTGTCCTGTGGGTGCGAAGACCGTCTGGGACAATAAGTTGCAATCCAGCACTGCATGTACGGGAACAGAGACTTCTGTGCCTGTCCAGGCCAGTGGTCGTCATGGGTCGGTATTGACGGTCAAATTGCCGATTCAGAGCGAGACAATGATCGTGGTAGACCCTCACCCGACCCAGGCGACGGCGTCATCGAACAAGAGAGACTTCAGAAACAATGCCGAGAATAATGACAAGCCCGTCATCGTGCAAAACGAGCCCTTTCGCAACAGACCGACGACTCCCGCGTCGAGCATGCTCCCTCAGCAAGTCAAGGTCCGATCCATGAAGGTGGTCAGGTTGCCGATCCAAAGAAAAACGAAACGAATGTTCATGGTGGACGCTCACCCAACCCAGGCGGCCACATCATCAGACAAGAAAAGTATCAGCGACAAGGTCGAGAACGGTGACGAACCCGTCGTTGTGCAACACGAGCCCTTTCACAGCAGGCCGACAACCCCCCCCTTCAGCATGCTCCGTGAGCGAATCGCCGTCGAGAAGAGTACTAGTACAACCCAGGCCCAGGCCCGTGGTCGGCATTCCTGCTGCTGCTGCGACATTGTCACGGAACAGGTGGTGTGTCATGCGGGCGACGAGGAGTGTATGTGCGCCGACGTCATGTGCCCTGAGAATGCCAAGACCGTGTTTGCCACAGCTCCAGCTCCAGCTCCTACTCATACCAGAATCTAAGTATCACGAGGTTGACGATATGACACTGTTTGCCAAGCGTGACGAGGAGGAAAGGACCGAATCTGCTCCTTTTGCTTCCAGGGTTTCTCAGGTGTATCTCTTGGGGGATATGTCGGATGATTCTCTTTGGGGGACGTTTCTCGGGTCTAGCTCTGTGATGGAAGAAAATTAGCTATGGCTTATCGTGATTCATGGTCGGGAAACCTAGGGTCTTGGCCGACTTGACGGGGCGAATATGTGATCGGGCAACAGAAGACTTCCAGGCTCCGAGTTGGGCAGATCCATCTTACTACGTGGTGTCGTTTTTTCTCGTTATTCCACTTGAACAATTCCCGTTCATGTTCATGTTGCTTGACCCATTCAGGAGATAGGTGGTCGTGATCAGATTTAGTGCTCAATCCCTTGTTGCAACAAACATACCATGTCACGTTCTCACAATGTCTCAGTCGGATCGACGTCACACGCCACTATGGAGGAGCACAAGAACACCGCGCACCACGGTCCACGGGTGACGGGACTCATTGCGTCACCAGGCCCTTCTCCCGAGTCCCGCTTTTGCAGAAGTTTATCACAGCAAGGGGCCATCCAATCGGTCCGGTCCGCTCGTCGGTGACAAACACGAGGGGCAGGGGGGTGGGATTTACAAATACCAGTACGTATGTATGTATGTAAATAGATTGTGTACAAGGCATGAGGTAGATATGTATATAGGTACATCGGTACGGTCCACGGAGTATCTTGATCTGTGCAGTTAGGGCCTTGGGCGTAACAGTTTGCGAGGCGGGGGCGGACTTGTGCAGTTTAGCGATAGATAGTCAATGAAATGAGTGCTACATGGGTGTTTCTTAGTTTCACGATTTATGGCAGACTTTTCTGTCAAGATGGACATTAGGATACAAAAAGGAGCGTTTACTCGTGTAAATGACACGTGATGTGTATTTCCTCGTCTTCTTTCTGTTCGTGTTGCGTGGAGTCGGGCAGACGATCGGACAATCGGACAAGTCACAAGGCACCAATAAGTCTGGTTGGTCCCTTGGTCCCTAAATAGGTACCTTGGGTAGACAGTTGGTTAGAACTTGGGCGGGGCATGGAAGGCAGGACACGTGGTGCTTTAGTTTTGGCTAGTTCCAGCCGCTGTTTGTAGGGAAATTCGGCTCGGCTTTTCCTTGCTCATTTCCGCCCTAGGTACTCCGTACCTGTCGGAGTATGTAGCATTTCTTGGTACATATAGTCCCGACGCCTGCCTTCCCTCTGGCTCGAATCTCGAGGCTGGCTGGGTCGTGGCATCAAGGGCGCAGGGGGATAGCCAGCCGTGTGGAGAGGTGAAGGGCCAAAGGGCGGCACCAGCCAGTGCCAAGTGGTCAATCAATCTTACACGTAGGAAGGAGTAGCATGGATTGCTGTCGCGTACCTGTTGCTTGCTATGTATCCCCAAGCGAATGCCCGCCAGGCCGGCGTTGTGTGGGCCGTTTGACTTGCCGCTAATCTGGGAGAATCTGCAATCTGCAATCTGCCATCTGCCATCTGCAATCTGTGCTCGGTTCCATCCGCTCGTCTGGTTCGTTGAATGGTTGTCGCGCTGCCTCGGCTGCGTCATATTCTCCCATATGTGTACATAGCAAGTGGCAGAAAGGCAATGCCAAGTCGTGAGAACTGCCGACACACACATAAGCCCCGTGGACGCGATCGATCGCCAATACATTGGGTACGCAACGTGAGTGCGGCTTGCGAGAGCCGAACGCCCTATTATTACTGCGTGCTCGCATTCGGACCGTTCCAGGTTCCCCAGCTCCATCAAACTGCTCCGCCGTCGACAACGCTCACTCGACAACTATCAGGCAGGTACGCTTCAACGCTTCAACGCTTCAACGCTTCAACGCTTCAACGCTTCGCCTCCCTCGCCTCCTCGCCTTGCCACTACGCTTGACAAACCACGTTTCCCGCTTGTCCTCCCCTCTCGCCTCCCGCTTCTCTTCTTTCCACCGCGCTCGAGGCGACTTGTCGTTCGTCGTCGTCCTCGCGCCCCCTCTTTCTCCCCGCTCTCCCATGATCCGCCCTGCTTGTGCTTCCCAGCAACGTTCTGGGCACACCCTGCCCGTCGCCCCGGTGCCTTATGCCTCCTCCTTATGTAGATCAGGGCGCGCTTCCACCACCGAGCCCTCGACCACGAATCCCTCCATGGACCCGAGCCCTGTTCGCTCTGTCGACGCCGTCGGTGTCTTTGCTGCTGATGACTGCCAGCCGGCTCCCGATGGCGGCTCACCCGCGCCCGCGCAAGAACCGCCTCTGGCATCGAAACGCCGACTCGCCGCGCCCTTTATGCCCGACTGCTGTCGCACTTGTCGATTGCGAAAGGTATGAGTTGAATGCTGCGTCGTCAGAGTATTGGTCCGTTCCTACCGCGAAGAAGCTAATGAGAGTGGCTTGCGCAGGTTAAATGCTCTGGCAAAGTTGGCTGGGAGGCGTGCAGCAATTGCGCCCGACTGGATTTGCAGTGTAGCTTCATTAGTACATGGCAAGAACTGCGATCAACGAGTAAGCATTTCCCCTGTGTGCGCGTGTTCCGGCAACTTTCCGCTTATTTCCGGCCGTGCCTCAAAAGCGCTGAGGACTGTTTTTGAGAGCTGCCTTGGAGCTGCTGCCTTGACATCTATCCTCTGTCCCTCTTGATACATGGATTAACCCCGTCTCTTGTAGTTGCGCGCTCAACACCATCACATAGCCACACCGAGGCCGGCACCTTGAGAAAGAGAGCGCAACGGGCCTGCAGCCAATGTCATGCTCACAAAACCAAATGCTCTGGCGATTTGCCCCGGTGCAAGAGGTGCGTCAGTGGCGGGTGGGAGTGCGAATACAGGCCCGCGAAGCGCAGGTTTACCGGTCTCGTATTGCAAAGGACGGAAAAGGAGCTTGCCGAAAAAGACGGTCATGGCCAAGCCAATGCCAACGAAAGTACCGCTAACGGTGCGGCAACCGCCATGACCGGCCATTATGAACCCGACTTCAACACGACGACCTCGACTCACTGTCTAGATGCAGTCACCATCGTCAGCCCGCCATCAAGTAACACTGGAAGCAACGGTCACAGCCTGATTCCCCTGATGACAGAAGGGTCCAACCTGTTATCCGAGTAAGCCATTCATCGAATAACGTTAGACACACACAAGCCCATGATCCTAACTGAAATCGCTCGTCGTACAGCGATATTCTGGTAAGACGTGACCTTTTGCTGAGGCACGTGGACGCCTATATGGACAACATGTACTGGCTCCCCAGCCAAGGCTTCCTTGATCCCAAGTCCACCTACACCGACATCGAGAACGGCCTGCTAGATCCCGTCGTCGCCGCTGCCGTATGCGGCATCACCTCCATCTTTGTCAGCCCGAACGACTCTGGCGGCGAGTTGGGCGTCAAGTGCAGCGCGTACGTCGAAATGCACCTCTTCCACAACCTTGGCCATTCCTCGGACCGAAACCTCGTGCTCCTGGCCCTCAGCATCACGATCAACCTAGTTCGCGGCGAGTTTGCCAAGGTGTGGCAGTGGTTTGACGTTGCGTCTCGCCTTGTGCTGGAGCTGCGCCTCAACTGGGATGTGTTTCCACCGGATCGGTCCTTTGTGCAGCAAGAGTCCCTACGGCGCATCGTGTGGCATCTGTTCTATCTGGATCGCATGCTGGCGGGTGGCTCCGATGAGTATATCGCTTGCCGGGCGGATGATATGAAGATCGCGTTGCCCTGCACCGAGGCTGCCTACCGGGAGGACCGGGTCGTCCGGGCAGAGAGGTTGTACGACAAACCTGGGGCGCATCCCAGCACAATTAATCTCCATGCGTATCAGCTTCGGCTCATTGATCTACGGCATCGTATACAAGTGTAAGTCTGCTTTATTTCCGCATGCCATATATGCCGTCCACCCAGCCAACCATGATCCCATCCCATCTGTCCATCATTCTATCGCCAAAGCTCTAACTCGTCACCTTGTGCCAGTACGACAAAACGCCTCTGCGGCACAAACGCGGCCTCACATTCACAAACAGACGCCTCCAGCATCATGGCCAACATAAACGGCCTACAAAACGAGCTCACCCGCTTCCACATGTCCCTTCCCCCGGAACTCCTCCTCAGCGACCAAAGCGTCACCAAGTACATGGCGTCCCCCCAACGGGCCGGCTACGTCTTCCTCCACGCCCACCTTGCCATCAGCCACATGGAACTCTACCGCTTCTCTCTCCCGGGCCAGCGAGACAAGGTCTCGGCAGATATCCTGCGCAGGCTCCCGCGCGAATTCGTCGCTCGGTCTCAGAAGCAGGCCATTGCGCACGCCATGTGTCTGGCGCGCTTCTACGATGCGATCCAGACGGAACTAGATCAGAGGGACCATGGCATGGGAGAGCTTCCACCTGCGCTGTCACTCCCGCTCGCGGGCGATTACTCGACGTTTTTGCTCTCGACCCATTGTGTGCGGTTCTTGCTCATCGCGCTGCAGTATGAGCTGTTTCGGGGTGTGGCGCATGTTACGACGGCGCCGTTGTGGAGGAGTGTGGAAGGGGATGAGGCGCATATTTACTTTCTGATTGAGTCGGTGCAGAAGGTGGTGAGGCCGTGGGGATGTATCTTGAAGGTGGCGCAACAAGCAGTATGTTCTTCACTTTTCTTTTCTGTCCTTTTTCTTTTACTTGACTTGCAGTCTTCTTTGCCATTGTCTTTTCTTCTGTCCCTCTTCCCGCCTCCTTTTTCTCCATCTTTTCCGATTCTGCCTAATTCGCCGAGTTTGGTGGCACTTTCCCTCTTCCTGGCGTATGACTTGATACTAAATAGCCTCATTCTCTTCCAGTACGATCACAGCGTGGCCCTCGTCGAGGAATTCAAAACAACCCACAACGTCCCCGACCAGGACCAACGAACCGCCGAGATAATACCCTCCTCCAACTTGGACGTTTCCTCCAATCATCTCCCCGGCCCGGACATCATCCTCGAGAGCATCGCCACGGGAATACCCGAAGCTGATCTCCTCGCGCGGAGGTCCTCTCCGAGTTTGACATATCCATCTCCATGGATGCAGCGGCACCCAGAACCCCCTAGACCACATATCTTTGCGCCTCAGATAGCGGACCGTACCTCTGCGGAGTCTCGGCCCGGAGGCCACACCCCAGGTGGGGTGTCCTTATTTTTGGAACAGGCCGGGAATGAGGCCAGCAAGCCTCTGCAAGTGCCGTTTGTATATGACAACGAGGGCGATACATTGCCTGTGCCCGTGCCCGTAGTCGTGGGTGACTGGGAGGGCGCAACGCCGGCTATGCAATCGTTCTGGAGCGGTGGAGGGATGCGCAGCGGAGAGGATCTGTCTTCAGTGTTCCAGTGCCCGATTACGCAGACGATTCCTCAACCTGGCGGGGGGTTCCTCGCAGGGCAGCACGGTGTATTTGGGGGGGATGCGTACGATGAGCAGTACGGTGATGGACAGCATGCGCAGAGTGCTTGGTCGCATTCTCCGGGGCATGGGTACTGCTGAAGAGAGGGGGCGGGCAGGTTCAGTCGTCTGGGCGAAGTATCTTTTAGTCTCTGAGCACAGAGTGTCGAATTTGTTGGGTATTTTGGTAGGATGAACCGGGGTATGCCACGAGAAGATGCGCCAAGTGATGACACAGAGTCATGATGATGGCGCTTCACTTGGGTATATAGGCGCACGCGCCCATCGAAATGATTGAGACGAGGTATAGACGAGCGTTGGAAGAATACAGGAATGAGCGAGCATTATGATGTATGTGCCTTTTACATGAAGCTTGGTGTATACTTACAAGAGCCATGGTATGTATATGTTGGAATCGGCCCCTCTGTATATTATTCGGTTGCGCATTACAGCGTGCGAGCACTTCACGTGCCCGTACGCTCATTGGCTTCAGCTGCCCCGCAGCTTGCAGACTCTCTCTGTCTGTTGCGTGATCATGGATCACGCACTTCTTCCCCCCCCCCCTTCCTCCTCTCCTCCTGTTCCTAGATAGACAGCCAACAAGTAACCTGGATTCGTATACATACAACGAATTGGAGGTAGTTGTCTCACCCTCTTAATGATGCGCATCTCATACCAATGTGAATACACCTTCCCTGTTAACCCAACAGTATAGTATACTTATACGCGCAATGTTGAACTTGCCGTCTCTGGAGAGCATAGTTAAACAATCCATCCGCCTGTTTCAGTGCGTCTCAAATTCTGAGACATTCCACTCCCTCCCTGTTGGAGGGATAAACATACCTGCCTGCCTACACTATACGATTACGGAGTACAGACACGAACATACAAACTTGACTAAAAACCCATCCGGCATGCCTCTTTCCCATGGAGAGCAGACGGAGTACGGAGTACATAGCACACACCGTCTACATATCGTAGGGAATCAGCCCATTCAGGATTCGATTTTGACTTGCATGGCCCAAAGCTAAGCGAGTCTTTTGTGCGAACAAAAAGGGCCTGTTTTAACCTGCCCGGTCCTGATGGCATCATGAGGCGTCTGAGGTCTCTAGTTGCTAATGCCATTTTATACAGAGTACATACGTAAGTGCACTGGGGCCCAGAAAACAGGAACCATGTCTTGTCCGCACAGTCTGTTCGCCAGGGCCACAGAGACACTTGTGTGGACTCCGAAACGTAAAGAAGAGAAAATTTGGATATGTAAGAAGAGAGATCTGTATATATACATATGTAAATGTACATTTCCCTGAAGCAACACCGTACCATGAATGAGAAAAAGGGCTGAAATGGTCCACCAAAAAGAGGAGAAGGAAGAAATTACGACGCAAAAAAAAAAAAAAAAAAAAAAAGCAAAAACTTGGCATGTATGATTCGTTCAATATTATTGGAACAGCGGGCTGTCCTTCTCCTTCAAGCCGCCAATCTGGTCAATGTCAATAGACTGGAATTGGCCCTTAACTTCCTTTTCGTACGCTGGGAGTTGCTCCTCCTCCATGGGCTCCAAGCCGACTGTGGCATTCTCACCAACACGCACAACCAAGACACGACCGCTCTTGGTCTCGCCATTTTCGTCGTGTTCGTCGGGAAAAGTGATGTGGATCTGCGGAACATTGTCCGGTGAGTGAGGTGGTGAATTGGGATTCTGGAGCATGGGCTCGCCGTCGCGGGTGATGTAGTAGATGCTGGAGCGGCCATTGTGCGTTGTCTCTATTTTCAGGCCCGGGTGGGGTGATTTGACATCGTCGTACGTGGGTAAGTCGTCGTTACCGGGGCGCTGTTGGCGTCGCCGACGGAGGAACAGGAAGAGAAGAGAAGCGGCGACGAGAGAGAAGAAGACGAGTCCAAGAAGAATAATCGACAGGTTGATCATGTGATCGGAACCATCCTGGCCGCGGCGAGAGATGGTGTGAAACGAAGAGCTGGCCAGCCTTTGACTGTTTCTGCCGACAAGGTGTGGCCTCCAGGGCTCTGCTGCTACTAGTTTGTTTGAGGAGGCGGGCATCGCGCTGCGTGCCGCCATTGATGAGCCGTGTGCGCCATTGAATAGGTTCGCATGGGCGTGTCTGTTGCGGAAATTAGGAGGCATGGCGGAGACGATAGCCGAACACGACTGCTGTGGAAGAAAGAAGGACAAGTCTGTCATATTTCATTTATTGTTAGTGCATGCATCAAACGACAAGATGGCTTGATCCCAGAGCATTGATGGATTGTGTCTTGCAGACGTTGGGCAACTGCATTTGCTCTCTCAACGTGACGGACGACGGAAGGGAAAAGGGAGGACAGAGGCGCATTCCCACATGAGGTCGGAAAGACGCGTGCTCTCGGCAACAATGGGTACACAGGCTCGGGAAGCCCCCATACACGCAAGACCTGGCTGAATGTAGCGAGACACCACTGGCACTGCTTGTGTAGCCAGATGTCGACAAGGAACGTGGTGTGTTGACTATTGTTGTGCGTGGCTTGGTACAGCGAGCAAGAGAAGCACCAGCCCATTCTCCGAAGCCGATGTATGCCCATCCCATCCATGCCATTGTTTCGCATACCAGAGCATGGCAAAACAAGCCACCCGCATAAATAGGGGGAAACCCCGCTCGGGAATTCAAAGTGACCCAGAGTCCAATCCATACACCAGAAATCCAATAAACTCACGTCGTTTTGATGCTCCTGCCTGACCTAGACAATGCAAAGGTCGGAGGACGTATTGCTCGTGGCTCTATGTAGAGATGCAGTCGGCGACGGCTGCGGCTGCGGCTGCGGCGGTACAGCAACAATATAGGTTGATCGATTGACTCGATGAAGGATCGGTTTGCGAATCGTGTTGTTTCAATGATTGACAGATGCGATCCAAGGTTCGTGATAATACAGACAGGCGAGCTGAGATACAAGTTGATTCGAAATGGGAGTTGACGGAATGACCGGACGGATCTTCAGCAATAAAGGAATGAAGCTGGAAAGATTCCAAATAAAAGGAGTTTGCCGAGAAAGAAAGGTAGACAAGCTGGGGTGAAAGGAAGGTAAAAGGTCAATGGACCAAGGTAAAAGACATGGATGAACCGAGGGCTTGTCCCGGAGTTGGTTTGCAGGTTCGCAGAGAAGGGAATTGGAATGAATGGAAAAGAGAGACGAAAACGAAGGCAAAAAACAAAAAGGAGATGGACATGGAAGGAATTAGAGGCGCGAACAGCGCAGAGGGGCCGCCAAGAATCAAGAACGACAGGCACAACAGCACAATAACAGGCACATGCAGCCACAACAGCCACAGCGGGCGCAGCGCCGCTGTAACAATTTCAACCGCCAATGGCGTCCATGCTGAACCCCACCCCGCACGAGCGGGAAATGAGGTCCGCGCTGCCATCGGCACCTTGCAGGGGGCTCAGGGGCCTTCTCGGTCGTCCTGCAGGGGCCGCGCGCACTTAATTGGCTCACCTGTCATCGAGAGGGGCACATCGAGGGGCACATCGAGCCAATGGCATCAGACGTCTACCGTCTTCCTCGGCCCAGGACCTTCATCTTTTCCACCTTGGTGCATCTGCCTTGTCCATCTCTGTTCACCATCCCTGACTCCCAGAGCATGTCCATGCCCCCAGCATTCTGCAGAACCGATAGATAAGCTGCGGGACCTCTCGAGTCTCCGTAGGTACAGTGGCAGACCGTGTTCAGTCTTGATATCTTTTGATATCGTAGCGAACGCGCCGGCCGGGTAGTGCGAAAACCGGTCTAGTTTCAGATGTACGGCGTGCTGTGCACGTGCTGTTGCGGTGGCTCGGACCTTAGCCCCAATGACAGCATGTTTGCCACGTTGAAGCTCGTGCGCTAAGGAAAAGGAGAAAAAAAGGAGGGACGAAGGAGAAATAGAAGAGGGAGAGAAAGGCAATGTAGAAACAATGGTGTTTTCCTGGCCGTTTTGAGAACAGTCCCTCGGTAATAAGTGCGGATGGGTGTTGCGCACGGAGGGAATTGTTTCGTGATTGTCGGTTTCGAGACGGGGCCTTGCCGTGATGACGTTGGTTGCAGACGCCATTGAACTTGAAGTGACTTGAACTAACTGTATGAGCTACCTATCACAAGTTCACAACTCCTGACTGCGACAAAATAATGCAGCGGTTCAGACGTATCGGTGCGATTATACATCAGACGTGGCTCATGGCGAGAACGTCATGACATCAAATGAGTCAAAAAGCCCATCTTCAGGCCCAGCAAGCGCAGACTGGGCGCAGACTGGACCACGGTAAGGTTTCTTGAAGTTCGTAGGCGCAGTGGATGTTTTATGTTTAGGTTTAGACCTTCAGGAATGGTATCACTTTGTTTCAGCAGCCACAAGGCCCCAGACTTCTGTTCATCATGATCGGATTGAGCCACACTCGGCACTTTGGCCACCACGAGTCCATGACTGTGCAGCTGCAGGTCACCAAATGTTGATATGATAAACTTGTCGCCTTGCCTTCGCTTCGCCGGTCACACTGCGGTCTCCCGCCGTTTGCAGCAGCGCAAAAGGCGTTTTCGGGCCGAAGACGGCCGCGGTGCACTTCTTCCAGTTACAGAGTTTCTGTACCTGCGGTGGTACATAGCAGAAGCAGCAAACAAGTTATGTACCTACAAAGAGCGCATTGCGGGTTGAGACTCGAGAGCGAACCATGGATTGGGTGCGTCTATATTCAATTCAAGCCCTGTGTGCGGCGAAGCGGCTATCGCAGTGGGGCCACGCAGATGGAGCCCTGTCATGGTAAGCCGAAAGACCGGCCACACGCACACGCGCATTCGCTGCGACACCAGCGCGTCTTTTTTGTCTCTTCACATGTCCCAGGTTGTGTAGGAGTGCATGAGAAGAGGTGCGAGAGCCGGCTCACCTTTGTCCTGCCAGCAGGCCCTGAGAAAGAAGAGATGTATGTGGTCACTGGTAACGAGGTCGGAGAAGGCAAGAAGCATGGCCCATGATGCATCATGCAATAGCGTCGCTTTCGCCTTCGGATTTGTTGCCTTGCGTTGTAGGTAACTTGTCATGTTGGGTGAGCGCTCAAACGCGAAATGCAGCGAATGTGGAGCCCTTGCGAGTTGTGAGTCGTGACGCCCCTTGCGACGCCCCTTGCAAGAAGCATGAGAAAAAAAAAGAAAGGGCCCTGGGAATCCTGGGATGGGATGGGCCGCCTCGTCCCTTGTGTCCGAGACGGGGGCGCCCTTGATCTATTCTCAACTTTGGGGGCCCTTGTTTGCTGCCCTTGTTGGTGTTGCAACTTGCGGCTGTGTTGTCGACTGCTATCGAGCTTGTCTTTGTGTCCTTCCTTCATCGGGGCCTCGTGGCACCCTTGCGCCAGTTGACCGGTGCTACGTCCGTCAATTACTATGTACATACTACATACATGCATACATAGTCCGTAAACGAGTTGTTGCATTTTACGGAGTACGGATGTAATGTCGTGAATCGTGCTTGTCCATCCCGTCGGCAAGAACCTTCTGCGCACAGTGGCTAGCCTCCCTTTCTTCGACGTGCCTGTCTCGCCCGTCATTCCTCACCACCATCGTACCATCCCTGGCGTTTACAGTGAGTGCATGATAATAGCGAGCGAGTGCTATTTCCCTAGGCAAATGCCATTCCCGTCATTGTCGCCCACCAATCGTAATCGTACTCCGTACTCGTAGTCCCTTGGGGTTCCCCCCTTGGCATCGATCGTGCGTTGTATTGGATCCGCCCCTCCCGCCTCCCGCTTCCCGCCTTGCCCCCTCCCAACTTCCCGTCTTCCCGTCTTCCCACACATCTTATATGGGTGTGCTGCCAAGTCATTTTATCACGGCCTTTTCTTTCGTTGCTTCCTCCATTTTGATGCTTCGTTGCTCCCTGCTTCTTACGTCAAGAAGCTACGCTTTGCTTGGACGTCGCCCTTATCAGGCTGTGGCCACGTTATTTCCGGCCCAAGCTTCACAGCGCACTATACTTTCACGTTTACAGGGGGATAGCAGACCTTTGTATATGCCCAACTATTTCCGCCTATCATTCTCCCGCATCGAAGGCACCCGAGCTATCATCGTGCCTTGAGCACGCACTCTTTACTTCACTCGCAGCTGCTTCTCACGAATCAGGCACCGTCTAGTTCGTGTACCGACAGAGTTGAAGAGGGGCTTTATTGGTGAGAAACAGCAAGATAGTCATCCTTCACATGTCTCTTCACTTTTTCCTCGCTCTTTTCCTATGTCATGGAGCGTTTTTTGTCTATTCCTTCTCCGTAAAGATTTTGTTGCTCTTATTTCTTCTGTAGTGCATTTTTTTGGCTTCAACACTCACTCTCTGATGATCTGGCCACAACACCTACCGAAATGGCTTGATTTAGCCCTGCCTTTGCACAAGCTTCGCAACAAGCCGGCCTTTCTTTCTTTCACCTGGCGCTGATGGGGCTGAGTTAGCCGCACGCTACATACCTAGGTCGCGAGGCTTTTCTGGCAAATCAACCTCTTACAATAGCATCTAAGCATGCGATACTGACGACTTTGTATCGATTCTTCAGTAGCGTATTCCCGTCAAGATTGATCAGCAGGCAGACGGCCCAAATTGAGTTGCTAGCCGCTGTGGTACCTGACACCTACCGCATCTTTCCAAACCATCATCACCGAAAATTCGTCCTTCTGATAGGACTTGTCGAAATCTGTCGGCAAGTACCTCACGGTCCTCACCTCATTGACCGGCACTCATATGTCACTTCTTGCAGAGGCTGCCATCTTCGGTTCACCTTGGTCCTTGCGTTAGCACCGCCCCGGTTGATGCACCCCGAAAAGCTTAAAAAGCAAAGCAAGAAGAAAACTAACAACCGAATCTAAAGATACCTATTACATGAAGGTTAAAAGCGCTGTCTACCAGCGAAAGCCAAGTGGCAGCCACACGTCTTTGGCTACATTTTAGTGCCATTTGACCATTCGAAACTTTCTTCTGCTGCACTGCACATCTGTACGACTACCAATCTTGTGACTTGTAAGGCACTCGAAATTTGCTATAAAGCACCGAAAGCACCTGCCCGGGTCACCTAGAGGCGCAAAATAAAGCACTTTGCACCTCTCACCCTCTTCTACCTTACTCTCCTCTTCCACTCCTGTTTACCGTCACCTCTCGTCCCCGTCTCTCACGTTCAGTGTGCGCTCACACAGCGACCGTCACAGCGACAGTCACGGTAAGTCGACAAGATTGACATGATTTTTTTCTTCCTTGTTTTCTCTCTTGATCCCTTGACGCATTTGAGTGGCCCTGGCCTCATCACTCGTCTCAACTCGTTTCAAGACTGCTCTGTTCAGGTTCCTTCCTTCCCTGCTGTTGTGGAAGGAGGTGTTGGTCCTGCCTTCCCCGTCTCCATGGCCCCAACTCGGAAAGCTTGAGCGCCTCGCAGACTCGCAGTCAGCATTTGCTCCACGTCTCCACGTCTCCATTCAACTTGTACCCGCACCCGCGCCGCATCTTTCTTGCTCCGTCTTGGGGCAGCTTTTGCGCTTGGCTCTGGCTTTTGCCGTCGGCCCTGTTATGAATATTTCTACTCCATCGCCGCTCGTTCTCGTCGATAACTGACCCTTTTTCTCTCGCTAGGCGCTCTTGAGCGACATTCTGAAGCTCAAGATGGCCCCCGGATCGAGCGATGAATCTCAGAAGTCCATGGGTTCTGGCTTCCCAGGCTCGGGCCTTTACCCCAATACTAATATTTGGACGTCCTCCTCTCTATCTAACACCAGAGAGCGTTCCGCTGTGAACAACACCGGCAATAAAGGCAAAGGTGCGTCAAAATCATGAACTCGTTTCACGCACCTCGAAGACTTCCTAATCAAAATTTTCTCTTCCACTATTCATTTTCCTAACACGTCTTTGTTTTATCTTTGTGTACTCATTCTGCTGCCATTACAGATCCCGAAGGCAGCCCTTCTGGCTCCAGTGCCCTCGCTGCCGACTCTGAGGCAGACTGGTCTTCTCATCCTTGGAAGAACACCATGCGCTCGACCCGATCTGTCAGCAGCTCCCCAAATCGAAACGGCGAGGCTCCCGCTCCCAATCACAGCGGCTACTACGAGCATGCCACTCCCTCCGCCATTGGTATACACCAGGGCAGCTTTGGCGGCAGTAGCATGCCTTCTTCAAACGGCACATCCTATGGTCCGGACTTTCGGTCGCAACAGCGTCAAGAGATCACCGCCGGGTCCTCCTGTATAGGCTACCGTGGTATCTATCCCCAAGGTCGCCATTCGATCTATCCCCCCTCGGGACAGTCCCATGCTTCGCCTGCCTTGCATGCCTTCTACCGTGTGCACAATACGCCCAGGAATGCAGACCGCTCTCAGAGGACCGTGGGAGGCAACCAGCGGGCATACAACATCAACGAGCGGATTGAGCAGCACGGTTCGCCGTTCCAACCCGGTTGCGAAGTGGCTCTGGATCACGCAGACCCCAGTGGTGCTACTCTCATCAACTCTGCACCAACATTTCAACTCAATCCCGGATCGCAACCCTGGATGTCTGATGCCATAAACTCGATGCCCCTGAATCCCTCGCCCGCCCAATACAACAAGGCCATGAAGCGGCCATCTATCGGTCAAGTCACTCCGGCATCGAATCATCGCCTGCAAAATGTGCAGCATGATTACAGCCAGCGCCCTTATGCATCTAGCTCCGATTCCTCGTCTGCCCAACCCTCATCCAGAGCTCCCAGACTCAACGAGTTGGAGCGACGAGGCGCTGCTTCTCAATTTCCACAAGTCTACGATCCGTCCCTCTACTACCATCAATACGCATACCCTAATATAGTTCCTCAATACACCCCAGCCCAAGTCCGAGCCCAAAACCCGCTCAGCATGTATGGCCCGGCTTCCATCAATCAGGGATTGGGGCAAGGCAGTATAAACATAATACACCCTGCCGCCGCCTACGGTATACACGTGGTCCCTGCTCCATACCAACATCCCGTCGCAGGGACTCACTCGTCTGCCTTGCCATTGTCCGGCCAAGATCAGGATCTCGACAAACCTTTGCGCAGCGTTGCATTGCAGATGTTTCATGCCTGTAACAAGTCGGTCAAGCGATACGAAATCAAGGACCTCTATGGGCATATTGTCGAATTCAGTGGCGACCAGGCCGGATCGAGGTTTCTTCAGAATAGACTCGACACAGCCAATAGTGAGGAGAAAGATCACGTCTATCGCGAGATTGAACCCAACGCTCTCCAGTTGACAAAGGATGTCTTTGGTAACTATATTGTGCAAAAGATTTTCGAGCACGGCAATCAGGTCCAGAAACGCGTATTGGCCGACAAGATGAAGGGCAAGATTGTAGACTTGTCTGTTCAGCTCTATGCGTGTCGCGTGGTGCAAAAGGTAAAAAGACTCCCTCGTCCACATTCAGAACAATGCATGCTTCTTCTCTTTGATATTCAAACGATGGATATGCGGCAGCATTCGATGCTAACGAGTTTGTTAGGCCATCGAACATGTCCTGGTCGATCAACAGCTCGAGTTGACCATGGAACTCGAACCCCAGATTATGCGCGTCATTCGAGACCAGAATGGCAACCACGTTGTCCAGAAGGTTATTCAAGTGGTATCCAGAAAGCACTTGGATTTTATCATGGACGCTCTGCGTGGACAAGTGGGAGGACTCGCCTCTCACATATATGGATGCCGGGTCATTCAGCGCATGCTTGAATATGGGACCGAAACGGACAAAGTGGAAATCATGACGGAGCTGCATCCAGTTGCGCAGAGGTTGATCACGGATAGGTATGGCAATTACGTAGTCCAGCATGTCATTTCGAGGGGCAAGGCAGAAGATCGAAACAAGATGATTGGGTTGGTCATGACAAAGGTGCTGCCTCTGTCAAACCACAAGTATTCATCCAACGTGGTGGAAAAATGCATCGAACGCGGATCTGTGGAACAGCGATGCGCCATTCGAGACGAAATCACGACCGTAGCCAATAACGGCACTATGCCTGTTCAGCAAATGATGCGCGACCAGTATGGCAACTATGTGATTCGTAAGTGGCTGTCCCAAATGAGCAAGCTGGCATAGATTTTTGCGAAGGGTCACGATGTACTAACCGGCTGATCTATAGAAAGGCTTCTGGCTCACCTCAAGGGCAGGGAAAGGGAATTGCTTTTAAAAGTGACTAAGCCTCTTTTCTATGCGATGAAGAAGAATGGAATGACTCGGCAGCTCACAGCGCTCGAGTACCCCCTCGGCTTCACCTCAGTCAGACCAGACAACAGTCCCGGCAACAGTTCTGGCAAAGGTTCGCGCAGCAGCCCACGCAGTAGCCCGCACAACAGCCCACACAACAGCCCGCGCAACAGCCCGCGCAAGAACAAGAAGAAGATGGGCTCCTTCAGTCCGGCGCGTGATAACTCGACTTTCGACACGCCAGCTCTCACCAACGGATCGATTAGTCCGCAGAGCAGCAGCCCACGCAGTGCTCGTGTCAGTAATGCTGGTATCTCCATCGACGACGGCAGCAAGTGTGGCTCCGAGAAGTACTCCCGCCGGGGCAATGTTCAGTTGCCTGAGGAGGAGGCATAGGCCGTCACTCATTGTACCACCAACAGCCGTATGAAGCGACGATGGCCAGTGCAGACCTTTCCTGCACCCGGCTACTTTTATGCACCCAACTGTTTTTCTGTCCTTGTATTCGCGCAAGGCTTCGCTTCTCTCTGTATCAATTGAGCACGAACATAGACTCATAGAGTCAATCTTACAAAGTCTGGGCGGCGTCTCTACGTCGCAGCTATATTCGAACGGCGCCACTCGCAATGTCATGCTCCGCTTGATGATTATCCTTTTCAATACCACTCTCGATACGAATACACGGCATACTCAATATTTAGGCACGACCATCATAGAGAATGAGCTCCTCAACGGAAACTCGCTCTGCATTTTTCAATATGCAAATATACCCTTTCTCTTTCAACCTTCCCCCCCCCCTGATGGTTCACCAACAACAGACGAACCGAGGCGGGAGCAAACATATCACCACAGCGCATCAGGACATTGTTTGGAGGCTATCAGTAGCGCATCACACGCAATAAACGTGCAGCGGAAGGAATACTTGTTGTGTTTTGATTTTTTTTGGACGGAGCTGCGGCATCAACGGCTCTGTTCTGTCGACGGCTCCTTATCCGGGGCGTTTAGGGTATCGCAGTTCTCTCTTTTGCTGTATTTTTTGACACTCAGTCTGTTTCTTGCTGTATCTCTTTTTTAGCGATAATTGGATCCCTGGCCTAGTTGTACTGACATATTTGGCGCGGCTCTATATGGCCATGGCGCGAGGGGCACCGTAACAGCATGAACAGGATGCGGACGGGCCATGTTCTGATTGGTAGGGTCTGCGGAGTGTTACGTGCTTCTGGGACTGTATTCTGAGAGATGGATGTATTCTGATCTGGATTGTATTGTGAGCTGGACTGTATTGAGCTGGACTGTATTGAGCTGGATTAACTGGATTACATCGTGGGCTGGAAGGTGTTCTAATTTGAGAATGAAATCGTTTCATGGTCTTTGTCCCTAATCCCTTTTGTAGACGTCTTGTTGGCCCAGGCTCGCACCCTTTCCTGCATCCAACAAAGGATATGTACTACGTAGGTACCTATGGAGTTGCCGTGTCAGCGCATCCAGTCACCAGGCTCCGTCCCGACGCTAAGCTATTCTTGGCACTTCTTGGGTTCGCCCGTTAATTGAATTACTGAATGCTCGTGATTCGATTGGTACGGTAACGGCCGCGCGGCACGCATCGGCTGCATCATAATGTACCTCGCAAGTTGCCTTCTTCAGTTTCCTCATCCTCTCTCTTCCGTCTTCTATCTGGGAGGACAAACCATTGTAGCGACACACGACCACCACCATCAACAACGTCAACAACGACCACCACGACGAACACGTGCCCATCCTGTGCAGCTCCCGCTACAGTCCCGCCACCGAATGAACCCCCCTCCCCAACACCAACCCAATGTCGACCGGTAGACTCACCTTCCTTTACCCTCCGCACCTAGTGCGCACGAACCGAACGACCCGCACTGCCGTCACCGCGACACACAACACCATCACGACGAGGAGATGGGTTGGAACGGCACGGTCCAAGAGCTCGTTTGCGCCGCGGCATGGAAATGCGGTGGAGCCGACGACGTGGGCTGGGGCAAAGCAGCCACCGAGGAAGAACAACAACAATAACAATAAGAGTAGCAGCAGCGGTAGCGGTAGCGGCGAGGCGAGCGAGGTGAAGAGGCGGGATTCGTTGGCGGTGAGGGATGAGGAGAGGATGAAGATGTCGGGGCAGAGGGGGCAGGGGGCTGCTGGGGAGGGGACTCTGGGCAGGAGAAGAGAGCATGGGCAGATGGCCGCGGCTTCAATCACGGCTGCGGGATCAGCTTTGAAATGTCGCGCTGAGGCAGGAACACGTCCGGCAAAGGGCTCTCGTCCCATTACGGTTATTGCCAAGAGTGCCAAAGTCCCCGGGTCCAATTCCAATTCCGATTCCAACTCCAGTTTCCACTCGAACGCTAGCGCCAACACCAATACCATTAATGAGTCTTCCTTGTCGCCATCACAGCCGAATAAGACGGGTCTCAAGGACGAGAACTTGCCCTCGACACCAATCCTCGATGCGGGCGATCTTGTACCGTTACCCACCCCCGAAACGCTCAGGGATCCGCACATGACTCCGCCGCCGTACGTGCACCACTTTGACAGCTACTCGATGGTGAAGCTCCTAGAGGGAGGGGGCTTCTCGCCCGACCAGGCCATAGAATCTATGAAGGCGATTCGGACGGTTCTGGGGGGCCATATCCAAGTTGCGCAGAGGAACTTGGTAAGCAAGGGAGATGCTGAGAATGTAAGCAACACCCCCCCCCCCCC
>SRPQ01000095.1:0-50484 GCA_018360075.1 Claviceps cyperi | reverse complement strand
AAAAAAAAAAAAAAAAAAAAAAAAGCCCGTCGAAACGCGGCGGGCGCACATGGCTGGCTCCATCCACTTCCCATAGTTATGTGGGGCTTTGACTTGGGACTTGGAACTTATGCTGCTTTGACCTTTAGTCCTTTACCCTGTGCCTTGAATGCAAGACGGCGATTCTACATCGTGCTGTGGATGTGTGCATGTGGAAATATAATTATAATCACCAATGAGGGGGATATTCGTAGCGATAGAATGCATCCGCCTAATACAAGCTCAATTGTGACTCAGTTGTGACGAATCGTCGTTCTCGCATCAGTCACATCGTCGTCAATGTCGAAATGACACGCAACCCTACCCGAGCGACGAGAGGTGACAACATACAAGCCTCCCAGGGCTCTGTCTTTCCCAAGACTGCCGGACCTGGCCCCTTCAGAGGGACCGTTTGCGAATGATACATCAGAGACAGAACAAGCAGTTGACTACCTAACCCGAAAGGCTCCTGCTGTACAACAAGATCCGACGAGGCGCTGTGTGGTGCACTGTACCCTTCCGAACCTTTTGATGTATCCTAGACGTCTGTCGTTGAAGGGATTGAGAATAAGCAACCAAGGGACAGGCTGTCAAAGAACGCGACGAGCACTTTGGACACACCTGGCCAGCTACGTGCTCGACTTGTACTTCCTTCTCCGGAACTGACTATGTAGGTACATAGGCAGAGCCACCCCCCCGCGGATTGCAACCTCCCTTTCACATCTCACGCGACGTGATGCTTCCTTCCTCTTGCCAACCCTCAGAAAGATACCCAAGTGATGCCTCGCAAAAGTGAAGATACGCATTTCCACAACCATCAATGCCCGTGTACATGCAAAAAGCCGTTTCACAAATTACATGGATCAATATGCGAAAGAATACCACATACACAAGCATTAACATTCAGTGCGACAACGTTGAGAAAAGGGTGCCCCTGCCACAATGCATGTACGAACTCCTCAAACGATACAAATTACTGCCTGGATCCTCCTTCGATCTCGCCCATCGTTGAAAATCCTATTTCCCAAGCTTAGACCTCATCAGAGCAATCCAATCGGCGTCATGGATGCCGTGTAACTCGTCCGCCCGTCAACAATTCCCTGCAAAACAACTTGTTCTAACTTATTCTCCAACGGAAAAATTGACGAACTGAAGATCAGATTAAAACGGGCCAGACGGCACACGCGAAAAGCGCGTTCCGCCAAGTCCGCAAGTCATCGGTGGACCAAAAAGAAGGACGGCACACCCTTGTGTGAACTCGCATAGAACTAATCCCCTTTCACCCCCGAAAACTAACAACAAGCAAACAATCTGCGCCCTTATCGTCCCTTGCTATTCAAAAAGAGATCTACGACACAGTTAGCTCCAAATATCATAGATAGATCATCATATTCCTACCAAACAGCAAACTTGCCTGGAAAATGTTCCTTCGCATATTGTTCACATGCCTGTTACAAAGTATTAGCATTTCTTACCATGGGTCTTTCTGTGAGGCAGTGTGACGAGAGTTCGGTTTACCTTGGCTGGTTTGCCAACTTTCTGCCCAATGACCTTCCACTTGTTGTTCTCGTACTCCTTGATCGCATTCAACAAAGCCTGGCTCTGTTAACGAGCTTCATCAGTCGGATGATTCGGGAGATAAAACATAAACGCGCGTGCCATATGCGACCTACCTCATCTTCGGCAAACTCGGCGTAATGCATGTCCTAGCTCAAGTCAGCCTTGATTATCTTTTTCGCACAAGAATGAAGAAAATTACCTTGTACCAATGTTTCTTTACCGAACCCTCGGTTCTGGTGGGGAACGTCTATTATTGTGTTAGACTGGACAGCCGCGTTGATACCTGTAGGATAGGAACATACTTTGGCAATTTCCGCCCAGCTATTCCCTGCGTCTCGCATTTGTTTTAGTCGGAGTTCTTCCTGAGGCGTCCAAGGAGTGTTGGTCCTGCTCTTCTTCGCCGGAGGAGCTTGCCCGCCGGCAGCATTGGCATCCTGTGCAGATGCCTGGGATTGGGCTGTCGGCGGCGGAGGAGCAATACCACTGCCACCAGAAGCAGCAGTGGCGGCGGCCTGGGGAGCATTAATGTTTGAGCTCGATGGGTGAGCTTGAGACGCGGCGCCAGCTGGCGTACCGGACTGGGCGGTAGCTGGCGAAGGAGCAGTGGCTGGAGCAGGACGCTTGCGCTGGCGACCTGGTTGCACCGGAGTCGGGGGTTGCGCTTGTGGTTGAGGACCCGGAACGTTGGAAGCCTGCGAAATACTCATTGGTGTCTGAGAGGGAGTGACATGGTGCTGCTGCTGCTGCTGTGGTGGCTGTCCGGGTTGTTTCTGCTGCTGCTGCTGCTGCTGAGGCGTCATGCCGGGTTGAGTAGCCCCATAAGGAGGAAATTGATCACTCCGGCGTGACATATCCGTCTGATATTGATGGTTGCTATTTGGGTACGCCTATTAGCTCTCGTCATAAGCACGCGCGACGCGGCCGGCAGGACGAGCCGCATATTGGCGACATGATATAGCTGCAGCTCCCACAACCATAATACCGCAGGTGGGTTCCAAGTAGCCCTAAAACAAAGAACGTCTTGCCTGCAGACATGGCTGCGACAGCTCTCTGTGGCCGACGATGAAGACGGGCAGTGTCCACGGCCATGAGATGACGAGGGAAGATGACGAGAGAGCCCGGCACGTGAGGCAAGGGTGAGGGCCAACGGACAGAAAGTACAGAAGAGGCGGGGAAAGAGATGCGGTTTCATGCAAATGTTGGATGGAGCAGGATGAGGTTGAATGAAGCGGGCGGAGGTAGATGAAGTACTAGAGACAACAAAATGGTGTCGGCACTTACTGCATGTCGTTGGGCGGGTGAGTGGAGTTGGAGTAGACGTACTCCGGCACAGGGCCGACCTGCCACTGCTCCATGATCTGGATGTGACAACAGCAGATATTATCAGTATGTATTGTACAGTCGACGACAGAGAGAAGGCAGAGGACGAGGGCGAGAGGAGCAAAGCATGCCTCGCAAAACAGACGTTGCGCGCTGAGACGGCACGTCTTTGTGTTTTGCGAGCGGAACATTCGGCAACAACATGGGATCCGTCTGCCACGACGCGGCTGGTGTAGCAAGTCTAAGCTCGGGGCGAACGCTGGCAACGCGCGACGTTCGCCGTGACGAGCGGCGTGGCACGCATAGCACCGAGCTCCATGGGACGCGCGCGCGACGCGGCAGCGCGACGGGGAAAAGGACGATGGAGGAACTCGGGGAACCCAGAAGTTAGAACTCACCAGGCAAGGCAAGAGACGACTCGGCGCAACAGAGGCGGATTCGTGGATCGCGGAGTGTAGCGGTGGACTCGTAGACTGCTTGCTGGCGTGGCAAAAGTTTGGCGTAGAGAAAGTCCTCAAGTCCTGGGGACAGAGAGGCAAAGTCAAAGCTACACGAAGGAACAGGCAGAGCCACGGGTTTGCGTGATACAAGTTTCTGCGTCTTGGGAACTGGGCAGGACGAGGTAATTGATGGGACTCCAGCTGTTGCACCTGGCCCAATCGCTCCAATCACAGCTCTGGCGGGTCCGCGCGAGGGTCCGGTGCCTGTCGGTCGTCCAATGGCCGAAGGCTGCTGATCGATTCGCTCCGCAAGGCTACCAAAATATGGGCTGTTGTGGACTGAGGTCAAAGGTTGGGCCGTGTGGGTTTTGCCTTAGGTACCAAAGACGCACATAACGCGCAGCGCAGACAGAAGACAAAATTCGAGACGAAACCGACTGCACTGTGAAGAAAAAAAAACCAAGACCAAGACACACTGTGCCGCAGCTGATGACAAAGTAGCGGGGCTGGAGTGGCACCCCTTTCTTTGCGCGACGCGGATGTCGAGAGAGCCGAACCAAACCGAACGAAGCCGTAAGAAACGATCTTCGCTCTAGACAATGTTCCGGGAAGCGATCTCGAGGCACGCGACTGATTGAATTGTACTTGGCGCACAAGCAAGTACTCTGTAGGTAGCCTTGGTCGGCGGTTGAGGGGTTTTGACTTCCTCGGGTACGCACTTTTTTCTGCATGAGGGCAGCGGGCCCTGCTCCGCCACATGCGTTTGCTGACCAAGCAGATTTTGCAAGATCAAGCGGCGGCACGCGCCATCATCATCGTACGGAGTACATACTCGGTATTCTGTATGTACCCCGAATCTTCACGTCTTTCTTCAAGTTTCTTGCCAGAATTGCAGGGCCATCGCCATTAGATCCACCGCAAGCACGGCATTAGCCGCCTGTCACTACGGCGTACATTCGGAATACATAGGTACAGTATGTACAGCATGTACATGGCTATTTGTAATTTGTACGGAGTAGGTACATGCCTCATGTTCTGGTCAAGATCGAACCCCACTTGAACACTTTTTACATTACAGCCAAGTGGCCACGGTATGTGGGTGGATCAAGTCGGCGCTGTCCTAGGTACGGAGTCTATACCTAATGTATTGGGTTCGTTTGCCTGACTTGGACCATCGAGACTGGAACAGTGGGCGGGATGCCCTGTGTTCTACTAGGTACCTATGTACTTGTACATAGTGAACAAGTTGTGGAAGGGGACCCGAAAAGAAATCAAAGAGCACATGCGAGATACGTTTTGATGCTACAGCCTACAGGAAATGGTAGCCACGATCCAAGCATGGATAGTTTCTCTCCTTCGAAACAAGGTCGGATCCCATCACGACCAGATATTTGTCACCGGATCACGGATACTGTTGCACGTGAGATGAAGGCAGCGCAGGACGAAGCCCAAAGTGAGCTTAGAAGCCATTTCCTGCCACGACCACAAACTTAAAGGTCCACTGCCTCATGGCGTCTTCTATCATCGCCATTGACAATCTGGGCTTCGTTTGAAAGCACGTCTGAGCACGATGTCGGAGCGAATGCTAGTCGCGTAGACAAAACTGACACAAACCGAGGAGAAATCGAGGGAAACATTACAGAGAAGGATGATGGATCGTGGAAGCCCCCAGTGTTGAGTGAAACCTTGGGACGAAACCGACGGTAAACAAAACAGAGTTATTTTGCGAAAGATGTTTGAACTTCGGGAACATTTTTGAAGGCGCCTTCAGGCTGATGCTGAGACAGACTACAAACAACACAGACTCAAATTTTTTCCGACTCGTTTGCAAGCCGCCGGCCGGTTCCAAGGGACCCCACGAGCCGGCCTCAAGTCAGGACTCAGAATGAATGGCCCGAAGGTCTCCGTGTGGCGCTTGTTAGCCAGGCACCGGGCTGTGTTACACCAGATCCTGACGACGACGCGGGGCCTGTTTTGGTCTTTCTTTTGGCCGATCGACTGCGGAGTACATACATACATGACATGTTGTATCATTCAGTCAACAAGGGTCAGAAGGTGATGGGAAAGAGTGATGAACGACTTCATTTGGGAGGCTGACGGCGGAGGAGATGGCTGGACGATTTTGCCATCGGTACTCATCATCAGCCCTGCTCAGATGAAAAACAAGCCGAATGTGTTGATCAGATATGCATTCGTCTTGGGTGCATCTGTTCTGTCATTCCCGTCAGCCTCGAAACAAACGTCGGGGACGTGAGTGGAACGTCCGACGTGGTATGTAGGTACCCACCCATCTAGGTTACAGGTGGTAATCAGTGGGACTAATCAAACGCCTTGCCCGAGGGCACGTTTTACGGTCAGGACGTTATTAGCTCGGGAGCGCTTCCCACCGGAGGGAGGGTTCGGTGCGAAATGTCGCGATGTGTCAGGATTCCTCAGAAGTCAGGACTCAGGCCTAGAGGTACCTAGGCTGGCGTGTCTGAGCGAGACGCGTTGTAAGAAGTCGTGGGGTCGTGAATCGTGAATCGTGAATCTCCAACGCGGCGCCCGCCCCGGCTTCTTGTCTCGTGACGTGCGCAAATGGGCTTTCTCAGCCGAACGAACTGCAGCCTTCGCTACGTGCCACAAAGCGCTGCGACAACTCTGCACCATGCACTTCTTTGGCGTATGCTTTTGTTCTCAACTTCTCACACATTCTGGCGGTTGCTGTTGTTGTGTCCTGCTGGATGTTTGTTGGATTGACCCAACGGCCCTGGACAAAGTCGGAAAGGACTACCTAACCTAAGGTACCTGCCTAGGTATGTACCAATGTAAATATGTACCCCTTTTCTCCGCATTATAGATTATTAGGTGGAAGTTACTCCGTAGAACGAGTTGGATCTTCGCACAGGGGGCCGCCGAACGCCAACGGTCCGGGCGTCTGAGTACATAGGTACATATGCATCTACCTAGCTACGCCATGAAGTTGTCCGGCAAGAGGAGAGATTGGGTATTGAATCCTTGGGCCAAAAACCACCGTGCCTATTACCCCGACGGTGGCAGGATTGGCGAGCTCAGATCGAGATGGAACAAAACTAGATCTCGAGAGCGTCCAAGACCCGGCAAGGGCCCCTGGCAGAGGGTCCCAGACTGTTTCGTGAAACCACCACGATGCGGGTAACGCACTAGTTACCGATGAAGCAACGCGGCATCTCTGTCTGCAGCTCTTGACAAGTCGATATATCGTTGCTCGCGATCCCGTCTCAAACGTGCCTTGGTTTTTTGTCATCATTCTTTCACTCCATTTCCGCATTGTGCTTTGTGCTGCTTTGTGCTCCTTTTCTTTCTTTTTAGTCTTCTTTTCTTTTCCTTTCCCCAGAGTAGATCACTCAAAGGCACTGGCTCCATAATACGCTTTGCTCTGCCAGTCTTTTCCGATTTTCCTTTTGGATTCTTTCTTTTTCTCTTCCCATGTCGTAAACTCTTCCCTCTTTTTTTTTTTTTTTTTTTTTTTTTTTTTTTTTTTTGAACTGTCCTTCTTTTCAGCTGCCGGTCAGCGTCATACATTCATTTAACATATCTACACGAAAAACGGCCTGGCTGGTGCTGTCGCTCTTTTCTTGTCCCTCGTTCCGACAATTTTAAGCACTTGTTTCTTCTTGTCTCCCAGCGAGCAAGGACACGTTTTTGAAAACCTTAATCAACCAAAGAGTGGCTATTCTTTAATCTTAATTCTATCTTCTCTCGGCAACGGCGATTTCGATCATCAAAAACGACACTCTTTTGAAGTACCTTGGATTCCGAACGGAAAGCCATGATGAGACAACAAGATAACGTGGCCGCCAAGGACCGAAAGTCACCGTTGACTGGCAGTGGGCGAGCATGGAGGGAAGAAGAGGTACGATAGTCCTTGTTGACCTTCACCCCCCCCCCCCCAACACAGACAGGAAGAATGGCAACGCAATGTCCATAAGTGTAATTGCTAACATTACGTTAGGAATCCTATCTTCTGCAGTCCCGGCTTAAGAAGACGCCGTACAAGCACATCGCCGCGCAATTGAACAAGACGGAGCTTGCTTGCCGCCTGCATTATCACCAATTGTCTCGTGGAAACGCGAGGCGGAAGCGTGCTGGGTCCTGCTCGTCCGATTCATCTGATACACCAACGAGAGGACGGACGTGTGCATCGTCGAGCCCCGTGTATCGAGGAGACACCCGTTCTCTTTCGCCGTCAGTGGTCAGCAGCCCTTATCTGCTCAACAGGTCCGTCACTAGCGATGGATCTTGGCTACCAGGCATCATGTCTCTCGAGGGATCACCCAGATTGCCCTCCATGATGCCCAGGTTTGAGAGATCCGGCTATGCTCAGTCGCACTACAGCCAGAGCGACCCGCGATCCGCCATGTCAACACCCGACCTTCAGCACAGCGTTCTGCCCTCTCCCGTCCTGCCATACCGTTTTGGACGTCCGGCCTCTGCATTTCACTCTGCGACGCCTCCGCCCCGTCTCGACACAGCATGGCGCCCACCGCGTTCATCCCCCCCTCTGGCGTCTGTCCACACAGCATCGCAGATTGAGCTGCCTCGCCTTGGCGCCATTTACGAAAGGCACAAGAACGCATTCTGGGGAGTCGTGGCCAACGAGTATGGCATGAACGCCTCCCCTGCTGTCCTGGAACAGGCCTGGCGATCTGGCGAGTGTTGCCAATACGGCAAATGCAACCAAAGCAACCACAGCGGCAAACGCCTCATAACACCCGTGGCCAGCCCAGACAAGGACGTCACGAGGATATCATCCATTATTGACGACGACTCCAGCTCACGATATCGATGACCATGGATCTGATCTGGAACTGGAAATTTATGGATTTTCACGGGCAAGCCTGTGCGGCGTTTTGGGACGGGGCGTTGAATTGTAATGGTTATCCTGTACTTAGGCATCTCCTTTTGGCGCACTCTCACCTCGTTTTGAAGCAGAGGTCATGGATGGATATGGACTTTGGCGCTGGGAATTCGACAGCCTCCTCATTCTTATGTAGAAATCTAGAATGCAGTAATGAATTCATTGCTACCTACTGCAGATGTGCCTGTGATAATGTCAGCTTGCCAGACGGCTGAATAAAATAGTCTGGAGCTGTGGTTCTTTTTCAAACGTAGAAGCAGCAACAGAGTGGTGCGGACGATGACCAGGCACTGGTCGGAGTGCAAACCGCTCGACAATCTTCACGAGATTGTGGCACTTGGGCACCATTCAGCTCGATGAGACGAGTCGAAAAGGAGTGACGGGAAGCAGACGAAGACGGAGACGAAGATGCAGACGCATCAAACTTCACGCACTGATTATACGAGGTACCTCATGGCCATGTGCGGCGGGTATGAAAATAGTACATGCCATGCGAAAGGCCGCCCTGCCATGTGCCCTCTGATGCAAAACGAAAGTCATGCCTGGAAACAAAAACAAACGTAAATAAAGGAACCATCGCTCATAGGGAAGGGGTTCCCAAACACGTAAACCATGAGGAATTAAGACGAGAGGACATGACATGACAGTCGAACCCTGATGATCAATGAGACAAAGAGCAGAAACGAGGATAAAAAAGAAGGAAACAATGGCGGGAAATGAATGACAAAAAAAAGAAAATACCCCCAAGACGATAAGATAAAGCAAGTACAAGGACGACAGACAAAAAAAAAAAAAACAGATTGGTGCCAACTTCAACGCAGAAAACGCACAGCTAGACAAGACAACAGGAACACGATCCACACGAACAAGCCCCCTTCAACAATACATCAACTCACTAGGGCGTCCGCTCTAGTATCCCATCCCCCCCTGGAGGAAAACCTGATCTCGCCCTCAAAAGTATCCCCTCAAAGGATATCTAATTACTCCCTCAAAAGCCCTGAGAAAGGTCCAATTACTCCCCCAAAGGCATCCCCTCCAACTCATCCAGCAACCTTCGCCAATTCTCAGCCATCATCTCCGCATACTTGACCCGCTCGCCCGCCCAGTCCTGATTCCACCGACTGACATGGTACTGCGAGCTCTGGAACGTAACGAGCTCATCCCGGATGCACTCCTTGACGAGAATCGACCGATTGTGTTGCTGGACAATGGCTTCTTTGTCCTGGAGAGATGTATGTGTGAGCATCACGTTTAACGGATCGGATCCTCTCCTTTCTTGTGACACAGAAAAGGAAACAAGAATCAAAAAGACGAAGTACACGCACCTTGATAATAGCCTCCGCCACTTTCTCAATCTCCCCCGCCTTGATACCCCCCTCTGGCTTCGCCCTCAGACCAGCCAACTTGGCCTCATTGCTTTGGATTCTCCTCTCAAGGCTTGGAATACGGTCCCTATCGAGCTTCTCCCGTCGGTCAAACATCTCCCGCACGCTGACCAGCGAATCCCGCTGCCGTTTCAGGTCCTCTAGCACGCCCTCGTCCCAGCCGCGGCTCTCGTCCTCGAGAAGCGTCTGGTACGTACGGAGGTGCTTGCTCATGGCGGTCAGGCCGTCATTCAGCAGAGGCACTTCGTTTGTGTCGGTCGCGTATGTCTCGGAGGATGTTTCCGTAAGGGACATCAGGGACATGGCGATGCGGGCGTGGTCCGCGGCCACGCCCTCGGTGCGCTTAACGAGACGGTCCATAATGTTACATACGTTGATGTAGAGTTCGGCGGAGCGGCGGACGCCGGAGCGTGTGCGCGAGAAGAGGTCTTCCAGGGCGGGGGGGAGGGAGTCTTCGAGGCCCGGTGGGAGGGGCTTGTCGACGAATTCGTCCTGGACGGAGATGGTGGCCTGCTTGCGCCATATGGAAAGCTCAGTGGGCACGGTGAGGAACATGACTACGAGCTGTTCTTGGCTCAAGACGGGATGGCGCACAATGGAGTTTAGAAATCGAGCTAGCCCTCGTCGGCGCTTTTCGATGAAGGCGCCGTCGTTGGAGAGGTGATTGCCGTTGAGGGCGACTCGTTTTGGTGGCAGGAGTGGGAGGGCTCGGAAGGGATATCGTTTGTGGAGGCAATCGAGAAGCCACACGAAGTCGCTGTAGCGGCGGATGACCTTGCTTCCGCGGCGGTGACTGGTGATTTCGTAGTTGTGGTGCTGAAACAGAAACATGCCCTCCTTGCCGGGCATCAACGCGACAATGACAGTCTCTTCGAGGCTGGAGCCCGTTCGTCCGCTCGCGGCCCGTACCGTGGAGGTTGTGACGCCGCCGGTGACCGTGGTAGCAGCCGCGGGAGGCGCACGAGCATCGACTTGCCCCAGGCTTCCGCCATCTACCGCGAACGGATTTGCCAATCCAGGTGAAATGGAGTGAGAGCGCGGGTCATCATGGAAGGATGGCGCGCCAGGTAAACCATTGGAAGCTCCAAAGTAGCCCCAGCTGCCTGGTTCTTGGACAGCATCGCTCGCTGATCGGCCATTGTTGGCTATGGGAGGAGGCACATGGCGCGCCGACGCATACTGAGCGAGGGTCTGATCGACCAAGTTCGGGGACGGCGAAGCATGGTAGCCATCTCGGCCGTCTGGCCCGGCGTGCGCAAGACCAGCGCCGTTGAGTTTCGAGTGGTCGTGCGTCTTGTGCACCTCGGGCGAGTTCCACGGATCCTCCTCGGGATCCTCCATAGCCGAACTGACCAGCTTGGACGGCTCTGCGTCGGGGTGAATTTCGCGAGAGAGGCGCTCCTGGTTGTGCAGACTCGTCTGGACCTGTTGCTCTTGTATCTCGGCGTATACCTGGCTATTGCTGGGGAGCTGCGGCGGCTTGGCGGCAAGCTCGGCAATGGGTGGCAACACGGGCTCGGAGGTGAGACCGGGGAGCTTGGGCTTGGGGAGGTCTCGGACTAAGAATAATAACAATCGAAAGATGGAAAGGTCAGCGATTGATAAAGACTAGTAGTACGGTAGTACTCAGTAGGTAGCAGCGGTGTGCGCGACTCCACCAGCGAGGTGACAGGGTTATGGAAGTGAGGTCAAAACATTGGCCATTGTTCTGGTGCTGTGGACCAAGATGTATCCAATTCAAGGTGCATTGGAGCTTGGGGATTTTGAGGGTTTTGGGGCAGGCGACGACTTTTCAACGTTGCTTTGCTTCCGTCGCGACACGGCTCTGCAATATCAGACGCCCTCATGAATTGAAGTCGCAGACAACGCGTAGCACCGACTCCACAACCACGAGTGCCCACTGTATGCACGATGCGCGTGCAGTGATGACATGGCGAAGCAGAAGAAGGGAGCAGACAAGAAAAAAACGGGAAAAGGGGAAAAGGGGAAATGGGAGGAAAAGGGGGTCACCAGGGACAGTAGGAAGGAAACGGATATGACAAGCAGCGTATCGAGCACTCTTCCGGAAAGAATACAAACAAGAACAGGAAACGGAACAAACAGATAGAACGTCTTTTGTAGATGTCAACTTACTACGTCGCCTCTCATCCACAGCATCCAAGCTAATCACCTCGCCCTCCTGCCCCAATGCCACCATCGCCAACAACACGTTAAACTCCTCCCGCCCAAGCGACACATCATCCGAGTCCACGCCTGGGGCCAGCGACTCCATGATATGAGTCTGCTCCTCGCGCTCCAGCCCAGCTATAGCAAATAACTTGGAGATGGCCCCCGCGCGGATGCGCCCCTCGCCACCCTCCTCGCGGTTGATGGCGTCAAACACGTCCACGTAACTCGACGGCACATCTTCCGCGGGGAGCAGACTGTGGAGTACATCACGGCGGGACTTGCGCGGCCGCGGCGCGGGCATGTCCCAGGGAGACGATGAATCGTCCTCTCGGACTGTGGAGTCGTCGGCGAAGAGACTGCTCGTGGACGTCTTTTTGTGCATGGCATCGTTGTTGTCGTTGCCGTCGTCGAAGAGCCCGCCGCTCCGGGAGGCAGTGAGACGGCCTGTCGCGGGCGATGACGGCGACGAGGACGGGCGCGCGTCCTCGATGGGGGAGGTGCCGAAGAGGGACATGATGCCGCTATGTGCTCAAAGTTCGCGAGGCGGTCGCTTCCACGCGGGGTCGGACAGCAAGCCGATGGATGTTGCTGTCGATGCCGTTGATGGTGTTGTTGTTGATGCTGTCTGTCGGTTCGGTGCCGGAAATCGGGAAACCTGGAAATTGCGCTCGATGACGGCGCTTCTTAGGAGGTATGTATGCATCCGGACTCCCGGAGATGCCCCGTGGAGACGCTAAGCCCGTGTAATATCAGCGGATAACGTGCTGAGCGGCCGCCACCCCAGCGCATTCAATGCACTGGCTTTAGCGCATAAGCTTTGTGACAGGAGCGAGAGTCGGCCTCGGGCTTGCTTGCTGTTCGTTGAATTGAACAACATCCGGCGACCATTGGGACGCGTTGTAGACATACACCTGACTTGCGCCGTGGAGCGATTAAGTCCGTCTGAATGCCATCTCGTTAGTCCTCGCCTTCCTTGAACAGCATAGACGCATATAGAGCGCGAAGCAGCCAGCGCATCCAAGTATATCCAGAGACCTTTCCCCTTCCGTGAGCCAAACCTCGCTCGTAGGTAGCATCACATTCCGTGGACTTGGCACATGACTCCAGGCAACAGTACGTCTGACACAAAGACTGCTTCGTGCCTTGGTCGTCCCATGTCTTTGCCTCTTGGCATATATACGTACAATACATTCTTTGCACCTCCCATGCCAAATAATAGAATAACCCCCAAACAAAGAAATAGTACATGGCTCCCATAAGTCGCCATACTCTCAGCTTCCTCACCACATCGTTTCCTCCACAGGCTTCTTCTCGTCCACCTTGACCTCCCGCTTGACCATCTTCTCCCCCGGAACCTTGAAGTACAGCGACGGCGACTCCCCCGGCGCCAACCGATGGCTCAAGTAGCCCCTGTGCGCCGGATCCCTATAATACTCGATATCATCACGACTCGTCGGGTCAGGAAGTCTGTACAAGAATGGGGCCTTCTTCGCCGCCTCGATCACTTTTTCCACGTGCTCCTTGCCCACAGGGAGGGGCTGGTCTGAGCTGACGGACTTGCCAGTAACGAGACGCTTAATGGCCAGCTTCGTGTAGTACCTCGTTGTGACTTTCCCACCGGCAGCCTCGATAGCGGTGATGGCCGAGGCAGAGACTCGCGAGACCATGATGTCGATGGGCTGTTTGAGGTGCTCGCCTCCGCGGGCTAGGACCTTGATGCCGTCTCGTATGCTGCCGACTAGATTGCTCTTGATGATTTCTCGGGGAGTGATTTGTTTACTGGGGTCGAGTCGGCCTTGGTCGATCCAGGATTGGATTTGATCGAGGTTGATTTGGGAGATTTTGAGTGCGCGACTAGAAAATGGCGAGTTAGCCAACAAAAAAAAAGAGCCCCCCAAGTGAAAAGGAAAAATGAGCTCAGAGACACAACAGCGCGGAGTGACTGAAGATCTCATGGCTTCAGCCACGGAATATCTACCACGGTCATTCTTCCTCTGCTCGTGAAATCGCACTTACTGATTTGTGAAGCCTCTCTTTCCGTGGCTCACAATCAACGGCGTCTGACCACCCTGGAACCAGGCCTTTACTTTCCCGCGCTGGCCTGTACCCTTTGAACCTCGTCCAGATGTCTTTCCGTGCCCAGAGGAGGCGCCTCGTCCTACTCGCGTCCTCCTCCGCACCGAGCCCGGGTTGTTGGCGAGGTTTCCGAGGATCGATGCATGGCGGGCCTGCTGTGGCTGGATGGTGAGCCCGGCGAGACAAGCTGTGAGAGAGCGGAGCGGCGCCGAGGCCGTGGGCCTGCAGCAGAGGGAGGTAATCGACGATATGAATTGGGGAGGCATCGCGGTTCGCAATCGAGGTGAGCTCGTCGACGAGGGAGTGCAGCAAGAGGGCTCACCGATTTTTTTTGGATCATTGGCATGGAGTCGCGAACAGAGGAAAGGGACTAGGTACCTAGTAATTGGTGGTGCCTCAGATTGGTTGTTGTTGGGTCTAATTGACCTCAACTCGGGATAGTGTACCTAGGTACCTATGTACATGGGTACCTCATCCTACAGTCACAGCACAGCGAGCATTGCGCAACCTCTTTCTTAGATCTGCCCTCTCATGTAACCGCAGAAAAGTTATATACTGATCGCTAATTCGACATGTGTCTTATACTCAGACCTGAGGGGCAACTTGTATGTGACAAAAAATTTCAAGATTGTACATACATGCATAAGGTACTGGCTGGGTTGAGTATCACTAGGTAGCCGCCTGTAAAATGGCCTGACTATCTACACAAGCGAAGTTCTTGCGTGTAGCTGTAAATTGTCTGGCATAGGCCAATTGACGTCGTTTTCGTTGCCAAAAGGTCATACGAAGAAGCGTTGGACAAATGATTTCTTTTCCGTTTGGGCAAGCTCTGGCGTTTTTTTCGCGGCTGCACAACCCGAGCTACAAGTTACAAGCTACAACGGTGCAACCGGTTGGCAAAGTGACCTCACATTTATCTACGCGCCAAAAAGCGCCAAAAAGTGGTTGAGAATGTGAGCTTTGTTTACGCCCCCACTGTACCGGTCTCTTATTCCCGGCAAGCGCTCGAAACATCATCACTACCGCATACTCAGCATCGGGCTTGCATCGCCATTCGTCCAGTCACCTCGTACTTCCTTTTGGTCCATCTTGGTCGCTTCTCGTCCGTCTGGTGGGGGCCTGTTGACGACCAGCTGCCGCCTTTCATCAGCGTCGGCCACCGCCGCATCTCGCATCTCGCCGCCGCGAGCAACGCCCACGTCTGACTCCATCCCGTGCCGAACGCTACAGCCAGTTTTCCGCGGACGCGTCTTCCTACGACTCCCAGAATGAGTTTCCCATCTTTGCCCATACCGGTGATGTCGAGATCACGATTCGTGGGGCGATCACTGCGGACGGAGTCGAGGCCCCCTCGAATACATATCTTCTGCACCAGCACACCTTGGCGAGATGCAGCGGTTTCTTCGCAGCGAGTACATCCTCTCAGTGGTCCAAGGCCCAGCCTGGTCCGGCCAACGGGGATGGGAGGGCTCGTGGAATAGGTGACAAGGACGGCAGCGACTGCGCACGACCGACGAGACGATGGAAGTACGAACTGCATCACGGGGCTGCCTGGCCCCATGTTCCTATGCTGGTTCAGACAGGACAAAGCCGGCGACTCACAGCCATCGTCTACATGGCTCTCTGGCCCTGGCTCCGGAGGTCCTGTTGCATTGCAACTCGAGATTGTCCGCCAGCCACGCTGAACGGCTCACAGCGTGTCTTCGATGCGGAACCTAATATGCGAGAGATGCTCCTTTGGGGGGGACAAGTTCCTGTCGCGCGGCTACTACAAACCTCTTCCGCATCTTTTACCATCATCGCCCTACGCTGAAAAACGAGGATGCCATCGGCGCCTATGTAGAATGCAAATCTCTCCTGAAGCTCGCAGACCAATATGATGCTCTCGCCGTCGTGAGCCCATGCGTGGAATACCACTTGCTACAGTCTCAGTCAAAGCTATGGAAGCGTGTTGTCACAAGTGCAGATAGCTATCTCGCCCTCAGCTATAAGATTCGCAGCAAAGTTACCTTCAAAGAAGCTCTCATAAAACGTTGTGGGCTGTTGGTTCCTGTCCCAGGAAAGACCCCATCTCGACGTGCCCGACTTGGCCTTCGACATCGCCGAGAACAAAGTGCAGGAGACTGTCAGTCGCATGGAGAGCCAGCTATTTCGTCTCAACCTGACCACAGCCCGGGGTGAACACGTTGACCCTGCCAAAGACTACATGGACTGGCTTGCCGTCTGCCTATTCCGACAGTGGCTTGTCGACAACATCAAAGCTCAACCAGGGCCGGCGTGCAATGACGGAACAGAAAGCGACAACGGACCATCATAGCGAATTCAAACGTTTAGTCATCCCACTAACCTATAGCATCTGCCAAGTCTATCGGGATCTCGGCTCCGACAGCCCATCCGCCTTCCTCGGCCATAAAGAGTGCGAAGCATTCCTCGCACTCAACCCACAGCTTTACACCCCCGAAAATCTCGACTGCCTCCAAAAGCGTATGACCGATCTCAAAGCCCGGGCTCGGGATCTTGTTCGCCCACTCCTCCACAACAGCCTGGAGCTCGACGTGGCCAAGTTTAATGACCCAAGTGAAATCTTGGACAAACCCCTCTACTTTACATGCACCACGATAGATGATGACGAAATTCCCTGGCCACTGGAGCCATACGTTCCTTTTTAATGATACCTACCTATGAAGAGAATGACACCTTTCCCCACATTTCTTTTGGCACAGGTAGTCGTTTGCTGTAGTGAGCCTCGGATCTGTCATGTTTCCACCATCCGAGAACGCCATGCATCCGAATCTCGGGTTTGGGCCGGACCTCGCCTCACGAGATGAAGACATCGGCCGTTCCAAAAACTTGATAGCGCTTGATCGACTAGTCCATCGCCCGAATAACTCGGGTGTCCGCACTGTGCTTGCATCTGAAGAAGCCTAAGGTTCGCCAAAGTGAAGCGCGAGATCGCCCGAGCTGCTATGCATGCGAATGGAAGAAGTTCCCTCGTCCTTCAGGCCTTCCACCGCCGTGGGGCCTTCTGTGTTCGAGCGCGTGATAGTGACGCTTGGCCCGGTGACGGTAAGCTTTCCCCAGGTTTCTGCGCTGAACTCGCCGATCCAGCTTTGGGGATAAAACACCATGATGCTACCGCTGATGCTCCGGTGGGTGCTTTGCAGACCAGCGAGGTTGGAACTGGGACTGCGAATAGTGTTTGCTAACTCGAAGCACGCCATTATCGAGGCGGCGTCGTCGGCAACAGGAGCATTACCAGACAGGGGTTCCAACATGAAGACTGTGGTTCTTCCTCTCGTCGTAGCCGTCTCTAGATGGCTTGTCCCGTCACCCCTCGATCCGAGAAGCACTGGTAATAATTCAAGGCGTAAATCGCCGGCTTCAGAACGAAAAATGCCGCGTGAAGCCATGACTACACGTGCTTCAATGAAACCTGATACACTGGTGAGCTCGACGACATAGTCTCGAGCGGGCGGTTCCTTTTTAGCAATTCTGGACCTGATTTGAGCATAGAAAGTGGATCGTGTCTTGATATCGATATTTCCAGAAATCGTTTGGACGGAAAGGTTGGCATGGACGGCAGAGTTCCAGTAGTTCGATTCGAGGTCAAGATCCACAGAGACATTGCCCGATGCTGACTGTATTCTGAGCAGATGATGCAATGGAAGCCATCCCACTATATTTCCACTGGTGGTATATATAAAAATTTGCCGTGATTTCAGGATAGGGGGCGGGTTTTGTTGATCTGTCTCGCCCCTTGGAAAGGGGACATGAACGTTGCCAGACGTAGTCGTGATGACCGTTGTGTCCACGGCGTATATATTTAAGTCTGTATCCAGTGAGAGATCAAGATTGGTTACCTTGAGAACCAGGACATCAATACAGCCGCGGAATGGTGCAAATACAGTGATGTTGATCGTGACATGAGGCGCCCGGCCTTCCTGATTCCACCAATCCAAAGCAAAGGGCGTCTTGATAGTGATGACTTGCTCATCAGTTCTTTCGAAGCTCGTAGCATCAGTCAGCTCCTCGTCCTCGGAGGCAATTTCTACTTCAATGCGGGCTGGTTGCAAAGAGTTTCCCCAGAAGGAAATGTTCGACTGCCCCAAGGAGCGAACTTCGAGGTGTCCAGAAACTTCCACTTCACGGCCCCTTTGATGACCATTTCTTTCAATCATCTGCTCGATGCTCAGACTGTACCCCCTGTTGAAGATGACATGCAGTATATGGCGACTAGTTGTGGATCGAAGCGGACTCGGAGTCTGGCGGTATGGCTGCAATTTAACATTTAATTCATCACCCATAGTTGGTTCTCTGACTGGGTCTTGGTCAATGATCTTGCCGATCAACTTGGACGGTTACGGTGGCCAAGCCTTGGGGGGATTTCTCGTAGAGAGATGTCGTTGACAGAGGAGATAATGGTACGGAAGCGGTACGCCCATATGGTCATGACATTGTGTCCATGCCGGCGAGCCGGCGTGCTTTAACATTGTGATTTCAATACCGACCGGCAGCGACGCGCTAGTCACTACGGCTGGTCCTGAATCCTGATTTGGTTCATACATGACAACGACAAAAGACCGCGGATGTTTGCATCTGGTGGCGGGGCGGTGCAGGGGTTTCGATGATGCATGAGTGGCCGGCAATGTGTGACGTCGGATTGTTCTCATCAGCACACCCGAGGAAGCCATCACACAAGCGTAGCCAGACGCAAAGTACAAACTTTTCACCCGTCAGCTCCGTGCTCCGTGACATGACAGCTTAGCTTCGCCCGGTGGAATAGTGCCAGACATGCATTGGCTGCTGAAGCGACTCCTGCGTCGAATCATGGCAGCTTTCTTCGATATATCATGGCGTTTCCGCGACACGATCCAGCAGTCCGAATACATGCATTGAGGCTCTTGACTGTATCCGACGGCCCCTTTGAAAACCCGACTCGCTCTCTTGTTGCTGTCTGTCGCCAACTTGCTCTCAGTCCCATGGACGCTTCTCCATCCTTGCGTTGGCTGCATCATCTTTCTATTCAAGTTGGCGCGAGGTCATCATTTCATTCGGTCTCACTGGTGCTCTTCATGCTTCCAGACTTCTGTACGATATCTTCGTAGCAACGAAAAAATCATTGGCGGTGCTACCGGCTTGCAAGTTGCCAGGCCATCTATGCTTAGAGCCTCTATGTTCGCTCATGTCACACAATCCCTACACGAAGCATCAATCTCCAAAGCTTGGACTACTCGCCCTGTGCAGTTCGCTTTCTATACTCGGGTATCTTGGCCCTTTGGAAATGCTTATCGAGTTCACCATGCCGCTATTGCAAAACCCGATAGCAGAAAGAGGTGAACGGAAAAGATGAAGCCAATGACGAAGACATTTACAGCGACTATTTGTTCAGTGTATCTGGATGCCACTGTCTGAGCTGTGGACGTACTTGACAAGTTCTAGTACAGAGTGATCACGAACTCCTGAATGTATATATTCGCGCTTGCTTCCAGAGACGGATCGAACAAGCAGAGCATGTTCTACTCAGTTTCATCTCTCTTGACTACCCTCGCTCGACTCTTGGCCACCAATCCTGCTTTTCAGTGCCTGGCACAACATTCCAGATAGCTGGTAGAATAAGTTAGGTTATGTTGGTGCATCTAGCCTTGAACCAGTCCCTGAAACGTAAAAACCGATACATACCTCCATGGACCCGTGCCCGGCATTTTGGCTAAACCGCGCCCCTGGGGATAAGGAGATTAGACGTGTTCTTCCAGTCTATTCCAGAATCACAGAAATACAAACAGTTCGGTTCGTCCGCTGCTCTTGTTGGACTCGTCACATGAGTGGCTTCGACGTCTCGGGCTGTGCTTGCACGTGAAGAGCCATAAGGTCTGTCGAAATGAAGCGCCACATCGCCTGAGTTGCTCTTTATGCAAACAGTAGAAGTGCCCTGGCCCTTCAGGCCTCCCATGATCCCGGGAATTCCTTGGTTCGAATGGGTTATTATGATGCTTTGCCCCTCGACGTTAACCTTGCCGCACGTTTCTGTGCTGAATTCGCCGGTCCAGCTTTGAGGATACTCCACCTTGATGCACCCGCCGATGCTCTGGTGGTAGCTTTGAAGGCAATTCAGGCCGAGACTGCGGTTGAAGCCCGTCATCATCAACGAGGAATCTTTGGTACAAGGAACATTGCAGAGCAAGGGTTCCAGCATGAAGATTGAAGTGAGCCCGCTCTTGACGACCGTCTCGAGACGGCTTTGCCCGTCACCCCTTGAGCTGAACAGCAACGGTAATATTTCAAGGGTTACATCCCCAGCCGTAGAATGGAAAACGCCGCGTGAAGCCATGACTACATGTGCGTCGATGATACCGGTTACAGTTGTGAGCTCGACGACATAGTCTCGAGCGGGTGGCTGCTTTTTAGGGCGTCTGCACCATATATTGCCATAGAAGACAGATTGTGCCGAGATGCCGATTGTCCCAGAGATGGTTTTGACGGAAAGATTAGCATGGGTGGCGGAGTCCAAGAAGGTCGATTCAAGACCAACTTCTACAAGGATATTGCCCGACGCTGACTGAATCTTGAGAAGGTGATGCAACGGGAACCATCCCTCTATATTGCCGCTGCTGGTGTTGACGATGATCTGCCTTGATTGTAAGATGTAGGGGCTTTTTTCATCTGCTCTGCTCTTTGGAAACGGCACATGGATCTTTCCAGACTCCGTCGTGATGATCGTTGTGCCCACAGCATACAATTTTAAACTCTGAGCAAGTGAAATATCAAGGTTGGCTACCTTGAGAACCAGGGTATCAATTCCGCCACGAAGTGGCGCGTATACAATGATATGTATCGTGACGCAAGGTCTTGGGCCATCTGCATCCCACCAATTCGCAGCAAAGGGCGTGCTGATAGTGATGACTTGCTGATCGGTCCTATGAATGCTCGTAGCAGCAGTAAGCCTTGCATCACCAGAGGCAATCTCTATTTCGACACGACCTGTATTCAAATGCTGCCCCAACAAGGTAGTGCCGATCTCCCCCGAGGAGCGAACGTCGAGACGTCCAGTAATGTGCAGTTCACGACCCTCTTGATGGACGTTTCTTTCAACTGTCTGCTCGATGCTCAGGCTGTATCCCCTGTTGAAGATGACAGCAAGTTTATTGAAACTAGATGTGGATTGGAGTGGCCTCAGACAATGGAAGCGGGGCTGCAATCCAACACCAGATTCATCGCCCATTGTCGGTTCTCTGATTCGTCTTGGTCAATTTGACCTTCGTGATAAACTGAGACGGTGGAAAAGACTTAGGAGAGGTTCTCGCAAAAAGATCTCGTACAAAGAGGAGATAATGGAGGTGGGGAGTAGGGAAGTGGCACGGCCAAATGAATGACGACGAAAAAGTGTCCATGATGGAGAGGTATGTGCTTTAAGGTCATTATTTAGGGAGGACTTTCTGGCTACTGCGGCTGTTTCTTATTCGGTACAGGACAAAACACGAAGACAAATGGGCCACCGGTTTCTGTACAAATGTGATGGGTGGCGGCGCAGGGGGTTCCGGTGAATGCTTGAGTGGTCGGCAGTGTGACGTCGGAATGTTTGCATCAGCAAGCCGAAGACGCAAGGTAACCTAATATAATTGATTCACCTGCAGCTCCGTGCTCTGTGACAAGGCAGCTTGGTTTTGCTTGACGTGGTTTGATCGGACAAGGCATCAGCGACCCCGTCTGCGCATGTGTACCATGTCAACAGCCCAGATCTATGCATGAAGGCTTCCGGACGGGCCCTAGGCTACATCTGATGATTCTCAACGGCATGCCGACTGTTGCTAACCTCAGACGGACTCGCTCTGTGCTGCTTGTCCGTGTTTCGTTGCTGTCTATCCCCGTACGCCTCTTCATCTGCCTAATGTGCTTTGAGTAAGCCGACGCGTGCTCATTTTTCGATGTAGCGTCACTGGTGAAATATTCATGCTTCTTGACTTCCGTTAGCTTGCCTTTGTAGGAATGGAAACCATTATCTTGGTTTCTTGAAACTACTCAAGTTCGCCATGTTGCTATCGGCAAGGCCTAACAGCAATGCTTCCTTCCATGGCAGAGAGAATCTTGGGAGAAAAAGATGAAGGAAGTATAACAAGACACGAAAGGTAAGTTCAATGAAATTAACAATTATAAAAGCCAATGAATCCAAGCGAAAAAAAAAGAAGGAAACAAATGTATAATGTCTTGACGCCATTGCCAGGATTCAAGGGATCTAAACGAACTTACGAAGCAACTCCATGCAAGGTCGCAAGGTAGTTGATGTTGAGATGCTGGGTTGGTTAAGGGCCAGGGCAACAAGTCCAATCTCTTGACTCTCAAATCTCGCGTGGTGCGGCAATCGCTTCACATCCCCTCGGTGTGCGCACATACCATACTGGGTACCGTACATACTTATTCCCTGACACCCAGTGTCTGAGCTGTAGAAACGCTGCACAGCTCTATCACAAAAAGTCAGGAATTGTTGGTGCATCCAGCCTCGGATTCGATCATGGGTTTCTCAACCCCCGAGAACTCCATTCATCTGTGTAGGAAATAGCTTGACCGTGAGTAGAACGAACAGCCGTTTTCTTCCAGTCTAAAACAATTCAACGAATCGAAGGAAATAAAAATGAGCTGCTTCTTTCATCGCTCTTGTTGGACTCGTCACACGACTGGCCCCGACGTCCGGGCTAAGCTCGCGCCCGAAGAGCCCTCAGAGTCGCCAACATGAAGCACGGGACCGCTCGAGTAGCTGGCCATACGAATGGAAGAAGGTCCCTCGCCCTTGAAACCTCCCATCGTCTGGGGCACTCCTGGGCTTGAGCGCGTGACTCTCACGTTTCGCCCGTTGACAGTGATCTTGCCGGTGTAAGTTTCTGCGCTGAACTCGCCAGTTCAGCTTTCGGGATACTCCAACTTTATGGGGCCGCTGATGCTCTGGTGGGCACTTCGCAGACGTGTCAGTGTCAGGCAAGGATTGTGGTCAAAGCCCATCATCATAGACATGCGCTATCGGCACAAGGGCCACTATGCAGGGGTTTCAACACGTAAATCTCGGTCCTTCCGCATCTCGTATCTGTGTCCAGGCGACCTACCCGCTCGCCCTGCGGGCTGAAAAGCACCGGTAATAAGTCGAGGCACAATTTGCCAGCCGCAGACCGGAAATTAGGTACCGCATGAAGCCATGACGATTTGTGCCTCGATGATTCAGATACAGTCGTGAGCCTGACGACATAGTCTCGAACGGGCGGTCGATGCACAGGAATCATGAGTGTGGCTCCTTGATGACGATTCTTCCGCCCATGGTTTCGACGGAAAGTTTGGCATGTATATCTGTCAATCTGAGTCCGAGTGTTTTGATTCGAAGCCAAGCTCTATAGAAGCGTTGCCCGACGTGGACTCTATCTTGAGCAAATGATGTAGTAAAACCCATTCCGCTACATTGCCGCTGATGGTGTGGACATGTTTGTCGTGATGCCAAACAATAGGGGGAAAGCCGCAGGTGTTCGTGATCCTGGAAACCCGTGCACAGACGTTACCGGAAGAAGTCGTAATGACTGTTGTATCCGCGGCAAACAGAATCCAATCATCAGCAAAGGAGACATCAAGAATGACTACAGTGAGGGCCAGGTTATCAAGCTTGTTTGAAGACATGAGTGGCACATAGACGGTGATCTGCAGCCTGACGAAAGATCCCGCGCCCTTCTAATCCCGCCAATCCGCAGCAAAGGGCGTACTGATAACAATGACTTGCTCATCAATTCATTTCATGAACGTAGAATTAAACAGCCTTTCGTCACAAGAGGAAGTAATGATTTCAACGCGGCCTCGATCTGAAAATATATTGGACGAGCGAACATCGAGTCGTCCAGAAACGTGTAATTCGCGGCCATCTAGACAGCCAATCCGTTCAACTCTCTGCTCGACACCTAGAGTATATCCGCTTTTAATAAGATATGCGATATTTTCAGCTTCGACGTTAACTGAAACGACCTCAGACACTGGCAGCGCAAGTATTGTGAAATCCAATGTCATGTTCACCATCCATACCTGTTGATTGTCTGACTGGGGTCTTGGACTCTTGGTGGATGGCCTTGGCGATTAGTTGAGACGGCGTGTAAGCCTTGGAATGCTGGCTTCTTGAAACAGCTTCTCGAACTCACAGTTTTGCTATCAAACAATAAGGCTTGGTTAGATAGCCAACAGCAAAAGTCCACAATGAAGCCAAATCCTGTGGCGGTCCGGAGGTTCAGATTCACCACAGGTCACGAGACGGGCCCACATAACAATAGCGAACTTGGAAATTGAACAACGCAGAGTTTTTCCCATTTTACTACATATGTATGTACATAGGTACATACTCTGTACGTTTCATGCTTATTAACTGGGACTGCCCTCGCTTTGCTCGGTCTGGGTAGTGCCCGGAAAGCTGGTAGAGTGAATCATCATTTTGTGGTACATCTAGCCTCAGATCTGCCACTTGCTTTCCAGTCCATTCCGATCCAATGCCAATCCGAATGGGCGGGTCCTCTCATCGCGAGTTGGCTTCCACATCTCGGGCTGTTCTTGCACATAAAGAAGAATCCTCAAGGTTGCGGAGACAGGAGACGGAAGACGACATCGCCCGCGGTGCTGTTCATGCAAACGGCAGAACTGTAAGTAGGGCCCTCACCCCTCACGCCCTCCAACGTCTTGGGCACACCGTGGCTCGACCGCCTGATTTTTATGTTTCGCCCGTTGACGAGAATCGTGCCACAGAGTGTTGCTGCGTCGAACTTACCATTCCAGTCTTCGGGATAGCCCACCCTGATGCGTCCGCTCATGCTTTGGTGACGGCTTTGTAGACCACTCACGCCATGATATGATTTCACGACGAAAACTTCAGTAGTTCCGCTCCTAATATCCGTCTCCAAGGAACCCCCCCTGCCGTCTCCGGGCGTGAGACGGACCACTACTACATCAAGGCGTAGATTGCCGCTCGCAGACTGAATACTGGCGCTTGAAGTCACGGCAACTTGTGCATCAATATCCCCGGATGCAGTGATGACCGTCACGACGTAGTCTCGAGGGGGCGGTATGTTCTTGCATTCGCTCATTTTCCACTGTTTGTTAAATTGTGCATAGAAAACGTACGGCTCCCTGACGACGACTTTCCCCGAGACGCTTTCGACCATAAGCTTGGCGCAGGTGTCAGAGTTCGGGTAGACCGAGTTGAGGCCAACATCGATAAATAGGTTTCCCGACACAGACTTGACCTTGAGCAGGTGATGCAGCGGAAGCCATCCCTCTACATTGCCACTGACGGTCTGGACAATGATATGCCGTGATTTTAGGGAATGGGGAATCTGGCCGCGTGCATTGCTCTTGAGAGACGGTGCACTGACGATTCCAGAGGTGGTTGTAATCGTCATGTTCTCTGCGGCATTCAGATCTAAACCTCCAGAAATTGAGACATTTAAACTGTCTACAGTGAGGGCCAGAGCCTTAATATTGCCGCCGATGGGCACGTAGACAATGATATGGATCGTGACACAAGGTTCCGGACCCCTCCTCTCCCACCAATCCACAGCAGAGGGCGTGCTGATTAAAATGTCCTGCTGGTCGGATTTTTTGACGCTCGTGGCCGCAGTCAGCGTTGCGTCTTCAGAGCCACATTCTATTTCAATATGGCCTGTATTTGAATGCTCGTCAGACGAGCGAATTTCGAGACGTCCAGAAACTTGTACTGTACGGCCCCCTTGACGGCCATTACTTGTAAGTCTCTGCTCGATGCTCAGGGTATGGTCGCTGTCAAAAATGATGTTTGGCAGGTCGAGCTTAGACATAGATCGAGGCGGCCTAAGACCTGGCCCAGAAGGCTTTTCGTCGAATCCAATATAGTGTTCGTCCCCCATGGTTGAAAGTAAGTATGGAATGACGGTTGACCTTGGGGATAAAGTGAGGCGGTGCCGCGGTAGTTTAGGCTCGACGCGGGTTTCTGAGAAAGACGAAATAAGGGAGGCAGGGAGTAGAGAATGGTGCGTCTGAATGACTTTGGTTTAAATTGAGGACGACGTCCTCGAGGCTGCGGTTGACTCTGATTTGATACACGACAAGAATAGAGGCCGCGGGGTTCCTGTTTCTGGACAATAGCAGAGGTCGGCAATGCGTGACGCCGTGAAACAACCCGCAAGCCAACAAGGCGCTTCGCAAGCGAGCAAACGCGAGGTAGCCAATTGTTTTTCTGTCAGCTCACTGATGCGTGACAAGACAGCTGGGCTTCACTCGATGGTGATCTACATGTCGTGCCCATTTCAGCGTTTTCCGACACATTGTGCGTCCGCGTCCGAGCAGTCAATATCGACAGAGGGCCCGCGAGTCGCGACAAGCCAACAAACCGAATATGTACATCATACATGCATCAAACTCTCCAACAGGAACCTTTCTTGTATGCTTCTGCGTGCAAGCGCCTATACATCTACCCTGCCTACAGGTAGACTTTCTGAACTTTTTTCTTCGTGTTTCAGCATCGCCTCCATCACGTCGTCCGGCCATTCGTCCGTCACATCTGCGCCTATATGAGTATGTAACATGCTACATAACACACAACACGCCAGAGCCGAGTCCGCATGCTCGAATTGCACCAACGTCACACGTGGTATAACACGTGGTACCTACACGTGGCCCCATCCAGACCCATCGGCGTGCAATGCCATGCTTTTTTGCTGCCTCCGACTTGGCAGACTTCGTCAAACGTAGATTCCCCAAACTCTTGGCTGAAGCTGAACCCCCTCCCGAGTAAGTCGGCGCGTGCTCATCTTTCGATCCAGAGTCATCAGTTGCCTCTTGACACTTCTTGGCTGTCATGACGATGCCCTGCCAAGAACAGAAAGCTGTGGCGTGCTGCTCGCAACACATCGTGACGGCAGTCCATTGCATTACATAGCTTTGCGTACACCCCTGAAATATTTTTTCTTCCTAGGTCCGCCACTGTGACAAAAAGTTGAGACCAAACGAAAACTAGTACCTACAACGTCTATGATTCGCCTATAGATCTACATGACAAGCTCTATCACAGGAAAAAACGACAAGGTACTTATTTCATCTTCTCAAGGTAAAACTCCCTCTGCACACCCGCGCTTGAGCACAAGAATCAATGGCACAATGCAAAGCATCTTCTTTTGGCCACCGATGCCGCTAATCAGAGTCGGGCTGATAAGACCGATGTATACCTGGCCAATACACAAGAGAACAGGTAAACATGTCTGGTGCATCCAGTAATCATTGGTGCTAAACGCCCCGGGGATCCGCATATCCGTCCCCTTGATTCTGGCTTGACCACAACTCTTGGAGTAAAGCTATCAGCTGTGATATGCCAAGTCTTTTCCAATCAATCGCAGTCAAACATCGGTTCGTCCTTTCATCAAGCTTGTTCGACTCATCACTCGAGTAGCTTCACGTGCGTGTCGTCTTTGCACCCGCAAGCCCCTGAGGTTGGCCAACGAAGAGCTCGAGACTGCCCCAAAGGCTTTTCATGCGAACAGAAGAATCTCGCGAGCCCCTCAGGTCTTCCATCATCCTGGGCTCTCCTTGACTCGAGCGCATGATCGTGATGTTTTTTCCCGTAGGCGGTGATGTCGCCGGTATGAGTATCTGCGATAAACTCGCCGGACCAGCGATTGGGAACATCGACCTTGATGTCGCCGCTAATACTTCAGTGAGCGCTGTGTAGACCGGCTAGGCCACTGCTACTGGTGTAGCAGTCAGCTATTTGTCACCGGAGGCGATTTTGATCTCAGCACGCCCTCTATTGGAAGACTCCCCAGACGAGCAGATGTCGAGGCGTCCAAAAATGTGCAGTTGGGCGGCCGCACTGTTGGTCACTTCTATGAACCCTTTGCTCGACGCGCAGAGTGTTTTCGCTGTCGAAGATGATGTTCGGTATAGTCTAATAGACTCGAATCGAAGCGGCCTCGGACACTTGCCGCAGGCGTCACGCCCAACAAAATGAATATCATTCGTGCTTAGTTGCGCGTCTTGGTCATCTTCAACATGAATAGGTCCCTGTTGCCACGGCTGAGCCAGGGCACTGCCAACTGCCACTGGACCAAAAGGACTAGAATCCGAAGTCGGCAGCTTCGGATCTAATTGGCAGTCATATGAGGCCCGACCGCTCTGGTAGCGGCCGTGACACCTGTTCGATTCGATCATGTTCATCATTTATAGTTGGTTGTCTGATAAGATCTGAGTCGATGACCTTGGTGATGACTTGAGACGGTGGTGAAGCAGACAACGGACGCGAGGAGTAAGCAAGGAGCACCCAAATTTCTCGAACAATGTGCTCATGATGAAGAGGCCGTCGTACTTTGGACGCCTCGATTTTAAGGATGACGTGCTGACTGCGGCAGCTGGTCCATATTAAGTCGAAGACAAGAGCTGGAGCCCGCGGGGACATGTGATGTGCCCGATTTAAGAGTAAAGCGTCAGCCTTAACCGCCGACAAATGCTTGGCTGGTCGGTAATGTGTGACGTTGTGTTACCAGGGTAAGCAAGCCGATGAATCACTGCACAAGTGACGCATACAAGACACCGATTTGCTCATCTGTCAGCTTCGTGGTCCGTGACAAAACATCTGAGCTTCACTTGATGTGATGGGACCGGAAACGCAGTATGGGCTTGGCTGAATTGTACACCGACCCCTATCGTCGGCCGAATGATACAAGTTTTTACCAGTGCATTGCTGTAATCCCGTAAAGACGCATCAAGGCATTAGAACGCGACCCTCGGCTGCATTAGACGACACTCAAAGATCCTAGGTATTTTGCCCGCCTTGGCTCGGCTCGCTGTCTGTCAGTGGTCACCATTCGCCCCCAGAAGCTTCTCCATATGCATAACGTGTCTAGTGAGAAAGTTCGTTTTCCCCCTGTATATCCAGAGTCACTGGTGGGCTCTTCATGCTTCTCGACTTTCATGGCGATGTTAATTTAGAAATGGAGATCGTCGGCATGCTACCGGCTTAAAAAAACACTTCATGTTGGTATGTTCCCCCATGGTGTCTATATATCATCAACTTCCTACACAAATCCGAGTGTTCAAGGTTCGGCCGCTTGTTCTTGGCTTGGCCGCGCCCCTTGGAGATGAAAGACATCAGGCTTATTCTTCCAGTCTGTTCCACTTGATCCTTCAATCGATCTCGTTCAAAAATCTAGTTGTGCTAGCACCTGAATCCTGTCGAGGTCGGTCGGCATAGAACTCTATATTGCCGTAGCTGCTTTTCATGAGAATGGCAGAACCTCCCGAGCCCATATGGCCTCTCATTACCCTGGGCTTTCCTGTGGAGGAGCGTATGATCGTAACGTTTACCCCGCGGACAGTAATATTGCCGCAAAGAGTCTCCGCGTTGAACTCGCCGGTCCAGCCTTCGGGATAATTCACCTTGATCCTGCCATAAGCGCTGTGGTGAGTGCTGTGTAGACCGGTCAAGCCAGGATCGTGGCTGCGATCGGTTCTTCTTGCCTCCAAGCCCATCGTCCTAGACGTGTTTTCGGCACAAGAGTCAACCTTTTGCGAGGGGTCCAACAGGAGAATTTTTGTGTCTCCGCTGTCCAATTCTGTCACCAGGTGGGTTTTTCCGTTACCCTTCGAGCTGAAAGGCACCGGTAATAGCCTAAGAAGTAAGTCGCCGGCCTTGGACCGGATAGTGGCGCGTGAAGCAACGACAATGTCTGCCTCGATTTTCCCGTATTTGGTCGTGATCTCGACAACATAGTCCCGAGCGGGCGGTTGAGATTTAGGGGCTTTATTCGGCCTATTACTTTTGACATAGAAAATAGATGGCGTTTTGATGTCGATGCTCCCGGAGCCGGTTTCGATGAAAACCTTAGCATGGGTGGCGGAGTCCGAGTCGACCGATTCGAGGCCAAGCTCTATGGCGACCAACCCCGACAGAGTTTTTATCCTGAGCACTTGATGCAGCGGAAACCATCCTTCTACATTGCCGCTGGACGTGCGGATGATAATTTGCCGTGATTGTAGTACATATGGATCTTTTCTTTGTCTGCTCGACCTGGTGGGTGCATAGACTCTACCATAGTCAGTCGTGATGAAGGTTCTTTCCGTGGCTACCAGTGTTAAAGGTTCGGAAAATAAGACGTCGAGATTGGCTACCTTGATGTCCAGGGCATCAATCTGGCCGCCGCGTGGCACATAGACAGCGATGAGCAACTCAACACAAGGTCTCGAGCCGTTCTTATCCCACCAGTCCGCAGCAAAGGGCGTTCTTATAGTGATAGCTTGCTCATCAGTGCTTTTGCAGCTCGTGGCAGCAGTCAGCTCTTTGTCACCAGAGGCAATTTTGATCACAACGCAGCCTCTCGATGTACCTTCTTCGGACGAGCAAATATCGAGGCGCCCAAAAACGTGCACTTCACGGCCCCATTGCTTGTCATTGCGCTGAAGTCCCTGCTCAATGCGCAGAAGGTACCCGCTCTCAAAGACGACATCCGGTATAACAACCCTTGACTCGTATTGAAGCGGCCTCAGACACTGGCAGCAAGGATCCTTTCCAACACCATATGTATGGTTCGTAGTTGGCTGTTCGACTGAATTGTATTCATCGCCCATAGTGAGTTGCTTGATAGGGTCTTGGTAGATGGTCTTGGCGATGGATTGAGAAGGTGGTGCCTCGAGACTCGTCGAGAGTGTTTGGTGTAGAAAGAGGAGATTAATCGAGGCAGCGGGGATTGTATTCGTTTTGAAGAATCGGCATGCTGAAGGTCTTGATTTAAGAACAATGTGTCGCAAAAGAGCAAAAAGTCTTCTCTCCTTAACCGCCGGCAACCTTGACTGTTCGGCAATGTGTAACGTCGTGTTACCCGCGTCAGCAAGCCGATGAAGCACCTGCACAAGTGACGCAGACGCAAACGCAAGGCAACCAATTCTCCATCTGTCAGCTTGGTAATCCCTCACGAGACAAGGCTTGCTTCCACTAACCCAACACAACACATATAAGGCTACCGTCGGGCTTAGCTAAAATGAGTCGCCGTTGTGTCAGATCATACGGGTCCTATCCGAGACATCATTGCGTTCCCGGAGATGCATCAAGGCATGTGTGCAAAGTTTCAAACGCGGGTCCTTGGCTGCATCCGAGGATACTCAAAAACCCTCGATTGTTGTCTTTCTCTTCCGTGCATAGCAGATGAAAGAGGAAGAGGATTCAGCCATAGACCAATGACCAATGAGACCAACGAACCCAACGTAACGAAGCAAAACTCGGGGCTCCAAACAAAACGTCTCTCTGACAGGGAGGCGGCGTATGCACTCGACAACTCTGTCACAAAAGGATAGCTGAACAAAGCAGTTTCCACACACACACACTTGCGTTCCAACTTTCAGGTCCGGTGGTCAAGGTATAGCATTTTTACTCGAGTTCATATTTCTCGACTAGGTACATACTCTCGCTAAACCTTGGCCATCGGGATTGCTATTTCCTGACCCGATATAGCCGCTAGAGAGTATGTACGGGCATGTAAAAGGGAAAGGACATGTCTGGCGCATTCAGCCTTCGACCGATCACCGTTTTCCCAAACCCGGCGGGCTCCAAGGCTTGACTGCGCCTCTTGGGAAGTGAAGCAATCGGCCAATTGTTTTTCAGTCTCTCCCAATCGATCGCAGTAACACGTGAATGCATCCTTTCATGGCGCTTCTTCGGCTCATCATCCTACTGGCTCCGACGCCTCTGCCGCGCTTGGACCTTGGGAAAACCCCTCACATTTCGCCAATATAGAGCGCAAGATCGCCCGAGTCGCTGCCCATACGAATGGAAGCAGCGCCTTCATGTGTCGAATGTCCCGACATCTTGGCTTCTCGTGGGCACGGAGAAGTGAATTTGACATCTCGGCCCCCAACGATGATCTTGCCTGTGCTGGTTTCTCCGCTAAAATCGCCGGTCCAACTTTTAGCATAATGCAACTTCATGTTGCCACTGAGGCTCTCGTGGTTGCTTTGCAAGGTCGCCAGGCCAAAACTCGTATCTGTTGCTTCGAAGTCCGTCGTCATAAAAGAGGTGTGGTCGGCACAATGAACAAGCCGGGGGTCCAACACGAATACTTCGGTGCGTCCGCTCCTCGTGTTCGTCTCCAGGTGGCTTTTCCCGTCACCCCTGGGGCTGAAAGGCATCGGCATTACATCAACGCGTATGTCGCCGGCCGTAGACCGGATAGTAGCGCGTGAAGCCATCACGACTTTTGCCTCGATATTCCCGGATGAGGTTACGAGCTTGACGACATAGTCTCGAGCGGGCGGCTGGCGTTCAGAGATCCTGCGCTCCGTCATGTGGAAGATCTGCGGCGTGCTGATGACGAGTTTCCCGGAGGTGGTTCTGACGGAAAGCTTGGCGTGAGTGGCAGAGTCCGGGACGTTCGATCCGAGACCAACCTCGATAAAAACGTTGCCTGATGCAGTTCCTATCTTGAGCAGATGGTGCAGCGGAAACCATCCGTCTATATTGCCGCTGAGAGTATAAATACAGATTTCCCGTGATCGCAGATCATAGGGGGCTGTATCGCTGGGATTGCTCCTGGTCAACGGTGCATAGACATTGCCAGAGGTAGTAATAATGGTCGTTCTATTAGCGGGAAATAGACTCAGATCTTCAGTAAACAAGACATCGAGATTGGCCACATTAAGGAACAGGGCACTAAGCTCGCCGGCGAAGGGCGCATAGATAGAGATATGAATCGTGACGCAAGGACCCAGGCCCTCCTTATCCCACCAATCCGCAGCAAAGGGCGTGATGACAGCGACGGATTGTTTATCAATCTTGATTATTGAAGCAGCAGTCAGCCGTTGGTCATCAGAAGCAATTTCTATCTCAACTTGGCCGAATAAGGCATGCAACTTGTTCGAGCAAATGTCGACTCGTCCAGAAACGTGCAGTTCACGTCCCCCTCGATGGTCGTCACTTTGACATCTCTGCTCGATGCTCAGAGTGTTTCCACTGTTAAAGATGACCTGCGGTAGCAAATGGTACTTATTGAATCTAAGCTTCGATCGACATGGCGTCAGACACTGGCGGCAAGAGCCGTTAGATCCAATGTGGCTTTCACCACTCATAGTTGGTTGTCTGATTGGTGTTTTTTTCGATGACTTTGGCGATCAACTGAGACGATGATTAAGCCTCGAAGGGGGTCTCTGGAAAGAGGGGATAATGGCAGCAAGTAGAGTAGTGGAAGTGGCGAACCCACCGACCCTGCGGCTGTGTTCATGACGAAGAGTCGGCATGACTTGAGGTCTTGATTCAAGAACGACGTGCTGGCTACTGCGGCTCGTCTCTGACCTGATATATGACGGGAAAAACGCAGCGGGTTCGTGTGCCCTTGAGAGAGCAGAAGGTGTGGTGTTCATGCTGACTTGATCGGCAATGTGACGTGTGACGTCGAATTCGTGTAATTACCCGCATCGGCAAGCCGAGGAAGCATGGTACCCAATTGTTCATCCCTCAGCTCCGCGCTCCTCCTCCGCTTCTCGTATGAAGGCCTCGGCGCTCATCCTTCAATCCGTTGTCACTGGCGGGCTCTTATTTTGCTTGAATTCCATGGCGATGTCTTTGTAGAAATGAAATCCAATGGTGTGCTGTACTTTTGCAAGGCAAGCCATGCTTATATGCTCTTATGCTCTCTGGATATCATCAACTTTTTACACGAAGCCAAGTGATCAAGGTTCCACCATGAGAGAGAAAAAAACGCCTCAGCCGAACGACAATGCTTCCTTCCATGACAGAGAAAGAGAGAATACAAGAAAACAAGAAGCCAAGAACAAAGAAAAGAAAGAGACAGACTCAAATCCTGTCGTTTGTGGTAAAGGATCCAGAAACAGGAAGTTTTTCCACTGTTTTCCTCCAGATGCGCGCGTAATTTGTTTTTTTTTCTTTTGCCAGCCTCTTTTTTAGGGCCTCTCCAGCATACGCGCCTTAATGCAGCCCAAGAACCGATTTAGAATTTTCGTACACAATCCAGGTGATACTCAAGGCTGGAGCAACTTTGAGCAGGTTTGGTGTCAGGCCCTTGTACAGGCCGCGATACCCCTCTCTCTGAATAGTCTTTTGCGTCACGTCCCATATGCCGGTGTATGTGGCTGGGTGCATCACGGTGCCTTGCGTCTGCAAGCGCGTCCGCACCACATTGAGAGGGTACACGACCGTCGCACCGATTGCGCCAGAGGTCGCACCGATCATACCGGTGGCCATGTTACCAGGCAAAATGTCATCCTCGTGACATCCGGCGCTTCGCGCGTAATAGCTCTGATACGTCTTCTTGAGCAGTTCGAACATGCCCATGTCGATGGCGCTGTAGGGGAACATGCCCACCAAGCCCATCGTCACACCGCGGTAACATGCCTTGACGCCACCATCAGCGAACATCTTGACCGCTGTTTGGCGAACAAGCGCTCTTCCCTTCAATCCTCCTTGGACACTCTCGCATTGTAGGCGGAATTTGAGGGTATCGAGTGGGTAGACACAAAACCTATCACACAGCCATCCGCGATTAGCTTGCCCATTTTTGTCATGAATCCCACAGAAGGGTAGTACTTACTGCGCAATCATTCCAGCAACACCGCCGGCGGTAAATTTTGAATAAGAATTGATCCGCCTTGGGTCACCATGACCTTCGAAATTAGCGAGCGCTCGCTTGGCCGCCTCATACGATCCAAACTTGATCGCCGTCTCGGGCATAATTTTGATCACGTTCAAGCCATTGCCTGACAGTGCGTGCATGTTAGCGTAAAGCCATGTAGGTAGAGGAATAATATGTCGCGTCGAGGGAGGAACATCTACTACCTACCAGCGAAGAAGCTTCGAATACCGCCATTGCGGAATAAATCTCTCACAGCATCGCGAATGGGCCGTGGTGCATTGCCTGCACCTGAAACAGGACCACATTTATTGCCGGCTCCGACGGCGGACTCGCAGTTGTTCCTGGTATTCACTAAGAGGTAAACTTTCAGTCTATCGAGCGGCGCAGTGGCTGTTCGCGACACTCCGCCTGCGATGGCACCGGCTACGAAGTAGCCTGGATCGGGAGCAAAGTCGGTCAGTGTGAACGTCTTTGGAGTTTTCTGGGTTCCTGTCAAGGTTCCTCCTTGCTCCTGGTCTTCTCCTTCAGTGTCAATCCCAACTTGAGGTGGGCGTTGAGAGGGTCTCGTCGCAGCTAAGCGCCGTCTTTTTGCTGTCTCATGTTCCACACTACTGCTGCAATCACCATCGTTTTCTGCAATCGCTACCGCATCCATGCTGCGTTTCGACGCAGGCTCGATTTTTGAGCTTTGTGTGGTAATATCGTCTCCCGAAGGAATTGGCGGGGATCCGACTACTGTTATTGCGGGAGGCGGAGGAGAGGCAGCAACTCTTACTAGAGAGCCGAAAAGGGTATAAAGCACAGATCCAGAGATTGAGCCGTCTGCGCCTAGGCCTTCCAGAGTTTCGTCGCTGACGAGCGAGTCACCCTCTGGAGTGACACTAACGACCGAATCGTAGAACGACAAAACGGCTTTGAGGCGAGAGTCGTGGTTGCCAGCGGGCATGAACAAAAGAAAATTTCTGGGTGAAAGAAAATCAGTCAGCCATTATTGCATCAAATTCGTGGTTCAATCAAGCAGAAGAGCGAACATCGGATTATGGTATGTTATTTGCGCTTCGAGATTAGGGTTGTTTCCAGGGCCTAGTGACAGGGCTGTCATGTGAGTGTAGAAGGGAACCGCGACATCAACACAATCGCCATCTCGCGTGACTAGTGACAATGGGCTGGACCTGCAACACCTGCCAAGCTCTCAAGGGCAAGTGGTTACACAAAACACGCAAGAACCGTGTTTGAACAAAAGATTTTTTTAGAACCTACCTCCACTCGTCAAAGCTCACGTATCCATCGTTGTTGCCATCCAAGTCCTGGAAGAATTCGGAAAGTCTGCGATTGGAGATGCTAAGGCCAGCTGTGCGGAAAGCAGTCTGTAATTCGGCGGGATCGAGTTTGCCATTTGCGTCTCTGTCGATCGAATGGAATAAATGAAACAACTGTCGCTCCGCCTCTTGCACAAATACGCGAAACTCTATCGAACGATACAATATGGGTCAGAATTGAGATTTATTGACGAATTCTTCCGGTTCTTTCACCAACAAAACAGATGAAACGGAATTTCCAAAGACAACACACACACAAAGGCGGTTGGTTGAGTGGGGGCGGGTTCAACAGTGAAGGGGAAGACGTCCTACCTTCGTATTGGATTTTGCCGTCGCGATTTGTATCGACCTCCCTCATAATCTGTTTCAAAAGATCGCTGGCATTTTTCAAGGCTGAGAGGTCCAGAATCAGGCCGTGTTGTCAGCATCAAGCTCCCACAGCCGTTGCAAGGCCGGCCAATGTAAACACGGCATGGGTGGCTTGAGGATGTGGCTTACGATGATCGATGCGGCGAAAGCCTTTCCTCAGTCCCTTGAGGTCCAATTCGCCCTTTCCAGAGGGGTCCAATTTGGACCACAGCCGCTCGACTCTCACATCGCGTTCATTCTGCGACTCCCCAAATTGTCGCTCCACGTCGGTAACGAGCATCGGTGGTATGGCGGCCAGCGTCGTGAGGACAATGGCGAGCCTGGAGGCCTGACGGGGAGGGATCCAGTCGCTCGCGCGTGATGAAGATCGACGGGTATAGTTACAGCAGCATGATTGATGGAGATGCAGACGGTGAGCGCGACAATTGACGGGATTCGAAGAGCTGCGTCAAAGCAAGTGACGTCGGAAAATCGGCAATCCGGAGAAACGAAAGCGCATACACCCCTTCCTTCCCTTGGAATGCGCCGGCTGGATGCTCCGCTCAAGGGCACTACATACATTGTACATATTTGATACCTTGTATGTATTCCGTACTCCGTACATATCTCGCCCCACGGGCCACACTCCACTCCCTCCCCGCTCCCGTTTGCTTTTATGTAGGTACCAGGTATGTAGTACCTGTTATGTACAACCTACTAAGGTACCTACCCCCTCCTGCACGAGGAGGAGGACTTAGGAGCTACAGCCTCGTGTGGCGGCAATTTTCTCTCGTCCGAGTCTTCGTGTACGTGATGCCCAGCTCTCTCGTCTCGAACACGACATATTCACTCTGCCATCAACAAGCTGAGGTGCCTCTGCGGCCCTTCTCCCCACGGAATGTCAGCCAACTATTGGGAGTCAACGCAGAGGCGCCATTGGCTGTTTTCCAAAGATGAGCTGGCCTCGATGCGCCAGAAGCTTGACGATGACAACATCGAGACTGTCCGCATGTTTCCTTTGCCCCAGCCGCGACATCTGGCTATATTCTTCAACCAACGTAAGCTTCTCCTCGTCTCATCTCCTCAAGTAAGTACATTCTTGCTTTGCTCACGGGGAGAACTGACCTCTTTTCTTATACCGCTTCAAGAACTTCTGCGACTTGCGAATCGGCTCAGCATCCGACAACAAGCCATGGCCACCGCCCAGGTTTACTTGAAGCGATTCTATATCAAGGTTCCCATTCGATCGACCAATCCGTACCTTGTCATCACAACGTCCATGTATCTTGCGTGCAAAATGGAGGAAGCGCCGCAACACATCCGTCTCATCGTCACCGAAGCCAGAACGCTGTGGCAAGACTTCATCGGCCTTGATACATCCAAGATTGGTGAATGCGAATTCTACATGATTAGCGAGATGAGCTCCCAGCTCATCGTCCATCAGCCGTATCGAACCTTGGCATCTCTGCGACCAGAACTCTCACTCCTCGACGAAGAGGTACAGCTCGCACGATCGGTGATCAACGATTCGTTTAATAGCGATTTGCCTCTAATATGCGCACCACATATCATCGCCCTCGTTGCTATACTCTTGGCTGTGGTGCTTCGGCCAAATTTCACTGCGCCGGGACAGACAGCCTCCGGGTCAGCCGCCGCGGCTGGTCTTGCTGCGGCGCAAGCTGCTCTCAGCCAAGCACAAAGTCGGATCAGTCAAGGCGGCGTCAGCACCGTGGAACCTGTCTCATCCGGCCCTGATGTGAAGGAGAAGCAGCAAGAAACGAGGATGGCGAGAGTGCAGCACTTTGCGGCGTGGCTGGCAGACAGCGGCGTTGACATTGCGGCCATGGTGGATGCCACCCAGGAAATGATTTCATTGTACGAGTACTATGAGCAGTACAATGAAAAGCTGACTAGGGGGCAAATAGACCGCTTTGTCAAAGCCCGAGGCTTGGACAAGTGAAATGATATATGCTGTCGAGCCATGTTGGGGGAGACGAAAGCTCCATCAGACGCTACCGCGACACCACGGAGTGACATTCAAAGCCAGTGAATATGCTCGTGGCTTTCCCCAAGCGTTTCTCGCCAGCGAAACATGAAGCATGAGGCATGAGGCATGAGGCATGAGGCATGAGGCATGAGGCATGAGGGAGTTGGGTATATGTACAGATATTAGGAAAACGTAAGGGTAGACGGTGCACGTAATAGGTGTTTGGTGCCATGGCGTTGCCATTTTCAAGGTTTCATTCGGTTATCTTCTGGTAATTGCTTTCCTATTTTCGTTTCTATTTTCCTTTCCAGCCGCTGACAATGCTTCTTCTCTCTTACTTTTTCCTTCTTTTCGTTTCTTTTCACTCAAGTACCTTCTTCCAACTGCCACTCGCTCTCTTCTCCAAGTTTCCCTTCACGTTCTCACATTCATCACGAGATCTCATGAGCAAGATCTACTCTACTCCCTGTGTATGTATGCCCTTCGCGTCTCTGACCGTTGGACATGATATCCACCCCTTCTTGAGAAGTCTGATATGAGCAGCATACTCGGCCAGAATCGCAAACGAGTGCGCGACGCACCACCCTTCTTCGATGACAATGGAATCACCCTGCGCATTCCTTCGCGAAACGGGCTATCTAGCTACTCGCTCAGTGCGTTATACATGTCTTTGTGTCGTCTGTACAGGAACTTCGGACGGAAGTCACATATGCGGTGACAAGAACATGATCAATGACAATGTCTTCTGTGAGATAGGGCCCTTGACGTCGTTCAGTAGCATCGCATCGCCGCATCGGCACGGGGCGTGTCTGGTAGAACGCAAGTCTCTGTCTGAGAAGGCGTGACGAGCCACGACGAGAGAATTCTTTGGGGTAGATCAGGTAGGTAGCTTTCAAGCGCGTCAAGTGACCGAGCGAGCGGCAAGGGAAGCGCTGAGAGCACCACCGAAAGGCACCACCGGTACAGTAGCCCACCATGTAAAATATACATATGTCGCTTCACAGCGGAAGCAGGATACTACAATAATGAGGATCACACCGTCTAGAAGGTCGTCACGGAGAAGAAACTCCAGAGACGATTGACTTGGACACGGCACCTTGTGCCCTATCCGGCACCATAACACTTTGCTCTATACGAAGATCCCATCACCCTGACCGTCCGTACTTGCTTTTCGTTTGTTCTTGATCCTGGCATACCCTTTGTAGGTTCTAGGCTAAATGGGGTTGATACATGTTGCGTATAAATCACACCGCTGACGCACGATCAGATGCGCGAGCCTGGCTGTGCCGGGGCATCATGATAGCATCATACTTGAGGGCGATGACAACGATATGCGCCTTGTCATAGTCAAAGTATTTGTTAATGTGTCTCTATCGCGATGCAAAGATGCAGATGGCAACCCAAATCAAGTTCATGGGGGCTCAGCTTGTGCAGAAATATGCCTCTTCAGCCCTTTAACTTTTGCGTGCCCGAATTAAAAGCAGTCTCACGATATAAGTCTTGTCTATGTTAACATGTAGTAAGAGAAAACTAACGTCTGCTCGCGTAGGAGAAAGTGAAGTACATATGTATGTAAATACCTACACGGGCACAGCTATCCGGAGGCTCGAACGGCTGGTCACAGCTCAATCTTATGATAGGTCAAAGTGATAAGAAGAACTCAAGATCCAAAGCAAAAAGCCCTCCTTGAGGTTCACGGTGTCTTTCCTCCCCACATAGGTCCCCACATAGGTGTGGTTCCTGGAATGCCGTACATATTGGCTCACTCCAAGGTCAAATGAACGACGTTGATAGGCAACCTAGCGTCACGTTGTGTTTATTAGCGAGATGTATCTCGATGCTTCGGTACTTCACGATGCTCGCGGACCTGTTCCTTGGCGCGACTGCGGTATGTAATATAGCAAGACCTATAGCCTGATGTCTTCCAGAAACGAGCACGTCATGATGCTTGCGGGTCTTTTTCTTGACTAGGTACACCTGGATATCAAGGTCACTCTCTCCCACTTTCCATCCGGCTACATGCTCAAAGTTATTTTCTCGAAACGCTCACCAATATTTGTCCATTCGTATCTGCTCATTCAGTCACCTTACGTTTTGTATGCTGCCAAAAGATATCGCTGCGCAATTTGATTGCATATCGCAACGCGCGGTATACATGCCGCAGTCGCACCAAAAGAAAGTGCCGCAACGCCGTCTGGACACTTTGCCCGTGACGGTGATAAAAGCCACAGTGCAAACCTTCCGTGAAACACGCACGGTATTTTGATACCACCTTGCTCAGCCCAAACAACAATCGATGTTTCTTAGCCCTCAAATGACCAATGGGGATTTTCCAGGAATGAAAACTACATTCTTCGATCTCACCCATGTGGGACGTTCCACGAAACCTTAAGGGGGATTTCTTTATCATAAATTCCGAAAGTTTCCTTAGACCCAGACCCGGAGTCTGTCCGTGGACTGGACAAAAAAACAACCGTCCATGCCGGCCGTGGACGAGATCTCCAGATAATCACTGCACCGTATTATTCACGCCCGTTCAGATCGCAGCCGAGAAGAATATCAGATATATTACTACCGAAAGATATATCTCGTCAGCGACTATTGCTTCATTTAGTTTTGAAGAAGTACGCTGGAGAATTGATGGAGTTGTGGTGATTTGAAGATAGGGTATAAGACGAAGTGGCTGTAGTTTATAGGGTAGGATGTGCAACATGTTTTGGCCATGCGATTTTAAATCTACCTTATTGGGTAGGTAGGTACCGACTCTTCGACGAATACGGTATAGCGGCTTGGACGGCTGAAGTGGACCGTGTTGGTCGACCCACAAATTTCACAGATGGGCGATGCATCTTTTGTCCAGGTCCACGGACAGACAGACTCCGGGTGACACCGGGTCTGGGCCTTAGCGCTTCGGCTTGTCACGAAATCGATTTGCAACAAAGTTGCAACAAAGGCAAAGCAGCAATAGGTACTTCACGACGGCTCGACGCGACTTGGATCTGATCCTGATCCGGGGTACCGCTTCTTCAACATCCCAGTCGATAAGAGACGTGGGTTGTGCCATCCAGGCGGCCGACGGAAAATGGATAATGATGGAGGAGGCAACATAGTTTGAGTCAAGCGCTGATAGTGCATCGCATGGGCCGTCATGGCGGCGAGGGGTTGTCTCCACAAAAACCCGTGACGGGGGAGAGTGGATCGCACTTGGCTTTCCTCCCTTGAATCTGTGTGATGGCATTGACCACCGAAGTCATGCGAAATCTGGGGATCAACACAGCGGTGACGATGTGGAGGGCTTAACAGCATTTATGCTAGAGGTAGGTACGTAGGTAGGCATGTACTGTAGCATTGTTTCGGCATCATCTACGTACCTTTTTCCTCCAGAATTATCTAGATAGCGTGTTTTCTCCATCGCCCAGAATGCTGTACGGAGCACCTAGGTGGGTGTGCATACGGGGGCGGGCATGACCTAGCGTCCAACATCGTCCAACGTAGCTTCGTCGACGCCGAAGAAACCGAAGAAGCCATTGCGGCATGTCCGAATGTAGGTATGCTTTTGCACGTAGCGTTCAATCCGATTGAAAAGAGAGGTCGCAATTCCCTATGGGTGCGATACATGCACCCACCAGAGCTCAATGGCATTTGCCACCGGGCCGTTGCCGATTGAGGCGCCAGTGCCAACGCCGCCGCCAAAAGAAAGCCCCCTAGTAAGGAGCGGTGTATATATCGATTCTATGTCGAGTCGTAGCGTACCAGATTCACCTTGGATGGGAAGCCATAATGGCTCTTGTCTTCACCGACCGGACGAACGGCTCGCCAAGTCTTGTTGAGAGGAGGGATGAAGAAGACAAAACAACCGCGAATCCTGTTCTTTTCACCGCGAGGTCTGCGTTGTCCCATGTGTCACCTGAGTCGTTCGGCTCTTTTCTTCACACGAAGATCGAGCAACATGATGAAGCCCACAGATAATCACCAGGGATGCATAATAAGAGTCTGCATACGTTATCGTAGCAAAAGAAGGATTCTTACTTCCCGAGATGTGGGGGAATAGCAGGCGGACGATCTTTACTCCCATAGTAGGTATATGTATGCACCATTTGGACGTGTACTCCGACATACCGTATATAATATGCAGCAAGAATTCGCACATGGCAGAGGCACGGCCCTGTAAAACTTTCGTAGTTCCAGCCGGGGTTACCGCCTCCCACGCTGCCCCCTTTTTCCCCACATGCATAAAAGAGTTGTCTGAGTCATCATGAAGGTGCCCCCCCTCGATTGGATTTGAGGAAGCCTGCGATACCTACCTATACATCAAGGATGCAAAAAAAAAAGACGAGAACTTGTCGGGAAATGTGGTTGAGATCTTTGCCAGAATGGCTGGCATTGGACCAAGGCTAAAAGCCTCGTCCTTAGCGTCGATGCAGTAAGTAGATCGGCGGCCTGGTTCAACGTGTGTTACCGTCTCGTGTTTGTGAAGGTTTGCGTTGTACAAGCTGGTATCTCGGGACCACAAGGGATTGGCTTTTAAGAGATGATTGGTCTGTGCCCGTGGGTTTGGATATACATACCTACATAGGTATCAATAGCGGAACACCAGAGGCGCAGATATACCTTGTCGCCAGCCACGGAGTACAAATCCGGAGCTAGTGTATCAACTTTTGTATGCGGGCGGCAAGACGTGATGCTGTGACAGTCTACGCTGAGACTTGCACACACGCGCCAGAGTCTCATGTCGATATGTCGAAAGCACCAAGGCTGTTTGCTCGTGCCACGAAGTATAACACGGCAGGAGGAGGGGACATGTACACTCGGTTATAGATGACTTCCATATGCCATACTAGTGCGGCGTACCTCCTAGACGAGCATTTCGACACTACAAGCAAGCCCTGGCGAAACCGTCTTGAACGCTATCGTACTAACGCATCTTGATTGCTGAGCAAGGTAAAGCAGACGCTCTACCTACCTATGGCTGGTCCGATAAGAAACTCGACCGGATCTGGGTGAGGGTCCCGTGATAACAGCAGCATCCGCGGGGAGCTTTGACCGCGCTGACGCCATTTTCAAGGTTTTTGCTGGGCTGTGCTAGCCATAGGTAGCCATATAGGTAAATGTCGGAGAAAGTATCGAATGATCGTTGAGTGCACCTACTTTGATAGAAAATAATGGCGTCGAATGTATACTTGGGTTGCGTAGCGATACCCGACGACTTCGAGGATGGCGCTGACGAAGAAAGGCATTAAAAGACGTGATGGACAAAGTTACGATGTGCGGCCGTACTACAGAGTAGGTAGGTATGTACATAAATTAGTACAAAGTACCTATGTACCCCGCATGTACCTATGTATCTATGTATGTACCTACGCACCTAGGCACAAGCACGGGAAAGAGTCGAAAGACCAATCCATGGGGATGGCTGACATCTTTTTGGCGCGGACGCCGGAGACAAAGTCGGACCCCGCCCCCCGCTCCCGTGTCCTTCGTCCACCATCAGGCAACGTTTCCGTTTCGCCCCCGAAGAAGAATTCTAAATGACAGATGGTGTGGTGTAGCGTGTAGCGTGTAGCGTGTAGCGTGTAGCGTGTGACTTGTCTTGCACTGACGGCGCAAAGGCAGATCAAGCCATTGGCTGGCCGTGATCGGGTACCTATACCTATATTTCCATGGATAAGAGGTCACTCCCGCTGTTGCGCCAGAGATGGCGGTCGAAGCCAGCCACAGCAAGTGTACATAGGTAGTTTGTACGGAGTACCTACAGAGTACGAATTGGTGCTTTGGGCGTGCCCCGGACTTGGCGATGGCACAGCGTGTCCATTTTCCATGCATGCACACGTGTCGCTGATCCAGCTTGTCAGCAGCATGATGTGAGTTTGTTGGTGATATGGAGGCCAAGGGCTTCGGCCATGGTGTATACATGGTACATGCAAAGTACAGAGCTCGTGCATCCCAAAACGGGTCGTTGCTGCCATCACGCAACCTTACGGCGGACTAACTTGCTTACTGGGACTTGATTGGAATATTTCATTGCGAATATTAGGGGGTCTGTTTATGTTATGTTATCATTGAGGCATATCATTGCGTCTTGTGCTTCTAATTGGGGAGTACCATGGCCGCGTCTCTTTCCGGCGTCTCACTGCGGCTAGTTATGGCAGCATTGCAGTTGCAGCAACAACACCGGGCGCCTGGTGATGCGATCACCGCCCGAGGTCGCGTCCCGCCTGAACCAATGTAAGTATAGCGCAGTTTGTCTGTTGCTCTCGCTGCAGCCAGGCGACATCCCGTCGACTCACTTCATGATGGATCGATCCTTATTACTCCGTCGATATCCAGACTCCGGAGTCTTACCCGGTATGCATGTACCTAGGCGGATGTTCCCCATGTTTTAGGTTGTGCAAGGCCAACTTGATGGACCACTGACCAGTCCCGAGGCACAGCGCTGGGACGGACAGCGCTGGGACGGGTGTTCACTGTTGCGTCACCAGCAGCGTGGCAGAGCACGGACTGTGGAGGAAGTCGACGAGAGTATGTACATACCTAGGTAGCGGCAAAAGCGCGCTGGTGCGACTCGGCTTGTACGCGGACTATGTGTTGTGTTGCGCTCCGTACATACTTACTAATGATTCTCGACTGGGAAAATTGTACGGCTCCATCGCTCATTGCTCAAGCACGAGTCCGCTGCCCTCATACAGAGGCGCACGGAAAAAATAGGCTTGCGAGCGTTCCTGTATGCACGGAACGTCCCCGACGTGGACTCACCTATAGGCAGGCTATCTGTCATTGTTGGCTGGGAGTAGACGATATCTATCACGTGCTGCTAGAATGCCCGGACTTCTCCCACCGCCCCATTCACCCAGACGTGGGCCCACTGCGCGACAAGAGGGACGTCAGACAAGCCCTTGACGTGCCGGATAAGGCACACCTTCTGATAAAGTGGCTGATCGCCACAAACCGGCTGCACCAATTCGCGCTTGGCCTCAAAATTGCACCAAGAATGGGACGCAGAACCCGGACTGGATTGACCAGCCCACCAACACCCCCTCCAGCGACTGCGGCCAAGCGGGCAAGCAGCGCACCCTTCTACAAATGACTGAGCAAACTACGGGGGGTCCAAGGACGGACGAATGGCGGGCGTATAGGTTTTCCTCCCTGCACTAGGGTTTTTCCTGTGCGGCTTATGTAACAGATGTACTAGCTATTAGGCTCACCCCTATCTAGAGTATTTACAAAAAAAAAACTGGCAAGGACGCTGGGAATATTGACTTTCAGTGGTCGTTGCTTTGATGCACCGCTGTCGCCGGTTACAGCAGCGTTGTCTAGTGTCATGGCCCGTAGCGGGCAACTCTCCAGGACCAGGTGACTCACTAGAGGGATGATGCGAAGAACCCTGAAGGATCGCCCAGGGGGCTTCATGCACCCATGCACCCCAGTGTGTCAGGACAGTGCCGGACAGTTGCCCACAGTGCCAGAGCTTTGCCCCCTTATCAATGCACTCCAGGAGCCCCGTTCGTTTGCTGCGTGCGGCGGCGTACCAGACACTGTGACCAGCCGACCGTCTGAAGACTCAGGGACTGTGCCGCCCCCACAACAACAAAGGCTGGCGCTTGCATCACGACGAATACGGACTAGGTGCAATACTAGTCCCTCAACTACTCCCGACTCTCGAGTGGCGAGGCGGGTGGACCGACGATCCGCTCGCAAATCCAAATGCCCATTCGCCGTTTTTGAGAACGTGCCCCATTTAATGTCTCCTCGACCCCACGCGGGCCCCGGCTGCAACCCTTTTCCAACCAACAGAAAGTGCCGCAGCACACCCCTGCAGCTTCATGCTCATTGCAGGCCCTGGCCTCTGCTGGCGCGTGCAGTTCGGAACCACCTGCTCCTGCATCTGCCATCGCCCCACTGGCAGTAGGTACCTGCTCGCAGGGAGTCGCTCGCGCTGCCATCTAGGTATCGTCTGTGCCATCTCGTTTCTCCCAGTTCTTCCACTTCCCAATCCATGCAGACATTCATTCACGCACCCCCATCCATTAAACGCTCCGAGTGGCTCACCCCTGGTGTTTCCTCGCCCTCCAATCGCCCTACAATTGCCCGCCTTCCCTTTCCTCTCTCCCGCTTTCACCCACTCACAACACACAAACAATACCACGAACACACAAACCTGTACCACCTCCATCTCCTCATCCTCCTTTTATTACTTCCTACTTCTTGTCTTCTACACTTATCTTGCTCATTCACGTCTCCTAGTCATTTTCCAACTGCATTGTTCACGCTCACGAATCAAGTTCTTCGGTCACGCTCATCTTCACGTTGCCGACATCTGCAGTCGAACTGGTACCGATAGATAATTCAGCCTCTTGACCTTGCAGCCGCGCCTTCCCCATCCCGCGTATGAACTGCAAACTATTGTGCGTCACCTATCGTTCAACCATTACGCCTCCCAATCACACGGTAGATTGGGGCTACAGAAACATCTCGACATAACAAAGCACGCAAGGCCGTTTTGAACCTCTTTTGCTTCGGTTTGCTAGACTCAATATCATGGCCTCATATTACCACTATAATGCGCAGGTCGCACATGTCGCGTCCGTTTCGCACACCCATGGTGGGCACCGCAATCGCAGAGGGGTCACTCGCTTGTCGGTCTCTCAGTCACAAAACGTTCAGAGACAGTTTCGTGGTGGGCGCACCATGAAAGACCTTACCGAGCCAGCGTCGCTGTCTGTTTTTCGCGTCAAGTTCGAAGCTGGCCGCTCCTTCGATCTGGAAGACGACATGGAGTTTTGCCCCAATTTGCTCACAGAATCCGATGTAAGAGGTGTCACCAGCCATAAAAAAATCTCACCAGCATGCTCGTGTCCGCACGGCCTCTGCAGTTCCCTTCATTGACTGTCTGACTTTTTGTTTTCTCGTTGCTTACTTGCACATAGCTGGCTTACATGTCTGCATCCGAGCGGTCGTCGCTTGCAAGCAACTCGCCCGATTCTTCGCCTACGCAACAGCCTCAGACTGTTGCTACTGGCACGTCTCTCAACTCCTCGACCGCCGCTTTTGCCTCTAGCTTTCAAAGTCACCACTCGAGCCCAAAACTTTTTCAACCTGCTGCTACTCGCGGTCGCAATGCAATTCCCATCATCAACCCCGTCACGGGAATCAGTATGCCTAGTCCACCGCCTTCGGTATCGCCGGCCGCATTGCGGAATGCCATTGGTCGCCGATGGTAGAACATTTCGCGACGCTTGTCAAGTGTCCTTGAAGGACATCACCTTGACGAGAGAAGATGTGGCCATTGATTTCCACCCGCTCGCAAGATCTAATGATTTTCTTTCTTTGCTTGCTTTCACTCTAGAACCGTATATTTTTCACCATTTTGGCGAACATATTTAAACATCTCCCCTGAGAGTAACGGTATCGATTCCTTGGGCGCTTTGAGTTTACGACGGGGTGTTAGATCACCATCTCTCATCTCTTCAACACTGGACCGAACTTTCATGACAACAAAAGTCATATTTCCCCGATTCGGCGTCTGGCACGATGTTCGGCAATTCTTCAGCAAGTCTGCGGCACCAAATTTTTTCGTCATCCTCTCTCTTTTATTCTTGGGATCATTCCTCAAACGACTGAGCGTGATGCGAGTTACGCTCCTGTCTCACGAGATCAGATCATCCAGCACAAATGGCTGCGTTTGATCTCGTATGAGGAGGTTTCTTTTCCACGAAGACTTGTTGCAATTTGTTCTTCTTCCTGCGATGTTGGTCAGGTGTCATTTTTACGCTTCTGGATTGATCGGCATTGTATCTGGTATACGTGATACAAATTTGGCGAGCGTTTGTGATGATTTGAGCTTTCGCATCTACTCATTCGCCCTATTTTTCCACTTTGTGTCGGCTACGGGTCACGAAGGACCGAAAAAGGGCAAAACTGTCAAAATGACATATAGATTTGGTGTCTGAGCACACTGCAAGCGGGCGGGAATCATTTATTGGTGATGCTTTTCCGTTCAAGTCGCATGAGGTATTTTATTGTTGGGGGATGTGTTTTGTTGCAATGTTGGCCGATTCACAGCGAGTGCTCATTCTGTTTGCGCTGATTTAGCAGGCTCGGTCATCTCATTTCAGTTCATGTATCATGGTGGTCTTGGCAGCTTGTTTCTTGCTTTGCAGTGCCTGTTTCGTTGCTTTGCTCTGGCCATTGTGCATCATTAAAGCGGGCGCGCTTGTGCTACTACGGATGGCATATAAGTGGTGTTGCTGAAGCGGGTTGTTTGTTTGGTGGGAGAGGGAGAAAATCCCTCGGGCCGTCGTGCTCTGGTGCAATTTTTTTGGCTGGGATACAAGGGTCTTTGGGGATTGGTGTTGCGAGCATGCGTGTTTTTCCGGGCAACAGGTGTTACCATAGCTGGTTGGTGATGTTACAGGCCTCACGGATTGGCTTTTTACGAGAATTTACGACGTGTTCATACATGAAACCAATACTGCCCAATCTAGTGTACGTGTGTTCATCAACTTGTGGTACAAGTCATCACTACCCAAGCGGCATATTCTGTCTAAATGCGTCTTATGTACACCTAGATGGATCGTTCACGTTGATGATTTGGCGTGATGAGATGGGCTCTCAAACGCACGATGCATCGCCCGTGATCTACTCCACGTCGATCCACGAACATCTTCAAGGTACGCTCATGATTAGCTATTGACGACTGGGGCGCGGACGTTGCACCGTTGGTCACTGGTGGCTCTCATGACGCACCACGAGAGGACTGTAATGGTGACGTCAGCCCTGCGCTGAGCACATACCATACCTAATAAGCTTTACAATTACGTCGTGCATTGAGCTCTCGCTTCAAGGGAACCTGTCTACTGCCCTCGTCTATTGCCTGGCTTCGTCCTTCATCTTCAAATCCCATATCAGCACACACGCGTTAACTCAATCACACATATTTTGACTTGCAAGAGAACGAACGGTATTCAGCACTACGTCTCTTATAATTTCCGACGTCTCTTTGACTGAGTGCCACACCAGCTTAGCCATACCGCAACAAAAACAGGAAGCTTCATACTCCGTCTGTTTTTGTTTCCACACACAACACGAACGCCAAAAAAAAACCAGAACCCCTCTCTTCACACCGAGACCATGAATACGGTCAGAAATGCTTTGAGATTGCAGGGCCTCCGCGCCGCAAGAGTCATGCCTGCGAGGAACGGGGCGTGCTTCTCTACCAGTCTGAGACGCGGGTTGAAGGAATCATCTAGTCGTATGTTTCCCCTTATGACTTTTAGTTGTGTTCCGTCCTTTGCCTATTTCCATGCACGACCCAGGATAGGAGACCATGAAAGGAGACACCCGAGAAGAAAGGAAATTTCAGAGTATAGAGATACGAAGAGATGCAGGCAAGGCTTGAGACGTGCCTGGAAAGGCCCATAACGAAGACAGGGGTTAAAAGGAAATATAGAAGGGATCTTTGAAGCGGCGGATGGAATGAAAGGGCAACGCACACCAAAAGAACAAGTAAACAATCCACTAACTCCATCACAGAAACTGACGTCGACTACGACAAGCACAAGCACGATTCCCTCGCCAAGCAGAAAAAGGGCACCGGACACTGGAAGCCCGAGCTTGCTTCCGATAGCGAGGAGGCCGTCAGGGCGGACCGGTCTTCCGAGGAAGATTTTGAGTCCTTGCAAGAGAGGACAAAGAAGTCTGCGGAGGAGTCAAGGAAGGCGGGGACGAGCGCTGCGGAGGGAGTGTGATGAGGGTATTCAGGGTGCTCTGTTAGCGCGATAGCCTGTGTTAAACTCGTGTCGGAGTCTTGTTGGAAGCTTGGACACATGATGGGGACGTGAGTAGCTATTGCGGCTGGTCCAGGTGTGTAGATCGCGAGGAGTCATCGCGGAAAGATGGCAGTGACCGAGGCTAGGGTCGTCGAGGAGGAGTAGGCGGACCCGAAGGATAGCATGCGAGCACGGAATAAACATCATCGTCCTTGGTGTCTGTTCAGCTTCCTGTTCAGTCAGCACAGTTCACCCATAATACCTGAGTCGCTGAATAAGGTGCCGCCCAGGGGCATTCGACCATGACATGCGAGTGGTACATATCGCACAAAAGAATGGGCGCAGCCGTCTAGCCACTCTGATGTGCGGTGTATACCCCTATATACCCTGCGACAATACTACCAGCCAAGTTTCAACAAAGCTCATTCGCGGGATGTCCCCACAAACACCGGCCAGATCCTGATACATACCTTGTATGTACCAGATACCAACACAGATACATACATGCGTAGTTACTAATTCTCTGGTACGTTGTTGTTGTTGTTGTTGAGTATTTAACGCCACTACGTCCCAGTTTTGGGCATACTAGGGCGTGCAGGGCTAATCCCG
>SRPQ01000094.1:0-50774 GCA_018360075.1 Claviceps cyperi | reverse complement strand
TGCTGTTCTTTAGTTACATTCCGATCTGTTGGGTTCCTAGGCATGTGGAGAGATCGCATGAGACATCCGAAGTTCAACATATCGGAGACCAGTTTGGGCATTTAGTTAAAAGGGTTGAGGGAGCCGACTAAGGATAGAGAGGAGAGGGGGGGAAGTAAGGGGGTTTTGATCATGTTTTGAGGACTTAGTTCCTATTGTGCGGATAGTGAATTTAGTCAGATTCTATCCTCTCTTTTCAGTCTGGTGGATCGTGTCAGATCTATCAGCAGTTCTTCTCTTGGCCTTTCTCAGTGAGCGGAAGGGTCTCTTCTTTGCCCGTCTGAACACCCGTTGGACTTTGTCCGGGTTTCCACCCTTTTTCGACCCCTTCGACCTACCATATTTTCTGGTATTGGGTTACGGGTGGTTGAGGTCTCTAGATGAACTTGATTGAGGGATGGGACTTCCTTTCTTTTTCATTTGTTATTGTATTGAGCCATACATGCGCGCATATTTTTACTTTCCAAATTAACGCTCTTTGGGTAGTTAACCCATGTAAGTCGGTACATAGTACAAAGCGGCAGCTCGCTTTGTAAGCAGGTACCATCATGATGTGGCTCACCGCTCGCAAACATTCAGACTATAATCCAATTCATTATGCTACGCAGCATCTGTCGCTTGACTCGCTTCTGCATCTTCTTTGACCAGTTGATTCGACTTCAATCCTATCTGCTCTCCTGCCTCTCGCATATTCACGCACCAAATACCGGTTTTGACTTCAATTGTCCCTGGCGCAGGTATCATCATGCTTCGCCTACCAATCATTTTCTGTGCCAAAGGTGTCATGGTCTCCACCAATTCTCGAGAAAGGTGACAGGTCGCGTCAAACGGCGTAAGGATAGAAGGTATAATCATGATGGGCATGGCGCGGCGCATCTTGTCTGAACGATTATCACTGCCTCGATGGGTAATCTTGCCACTGACGATGGTCGTGTCGCCCGCTTTGAGCCCGACGTATTCAATCGGATGGTCAGCATCAGGCTCCCCAAGTTCCACCCGTTTGTTGCTGCCCAAAATGTACTGGGTTTTTCCAGTCTCTGCATCAAAGTCCGTCAAGGCTGTGAAGAAGTTCAGCATGCCTTCAGGCGCATCCGGACCTTCCTTGACCAAGGGATATCTGGGCTGGTCACGGTGCCATTTCTGCTCAGTTGTTCCCGGGCCATTTTCGATGACAGCTCCATAGCCCAGCCAATAATCACCCGACTCTTGGAAGGTGAGGCGGCAGATTTTGTGCAGCAATTCATGGTTGAGAATCTCGTGACGGAAACAATAGCTGAAGTCTACTAAGTTATGGACACGGGCCACGTGATCGGGGATGAAGTCTGCCAGCCAGAAATGTGTGTCATCCTTCTTGTCCGGCTTCAACTTCAACTGCTCGCGATCGGCTTTCAAAGGTGCATCAGCATCCTTATTGAGCTTCTGCACCTGTTCGGGCGTCAGAAAACCTTCGACGATGGCGACACCATCTTCGACAATGGCTCGGTGTATCTCCGCAGGGTCCGACTGAATCGAAAATCGTTTTGTACGCGCGTGCTCCTGGTGTTGAGAAGTCATTTTGGAAGATGTGACTGTGTGTATGGGAAAAGTGAGTGAGAGACGTCACCACGTCTTATACCAGTCCATCTCATGACAAGGGAGGAATTGAGAGGTGCTTCTGCCCGATTCACTCGTCAAAACATTAGATTGACCGCGTGGGAATAATATAGGCACTTGATCAAGTTGGGCACGCTAAGCAACGCAGTGCTCATCTGTCTGCATCATTGATTTTCATCAATGAATCCGAAAAGTGCATTTGAACGTGGCACATTACAAGCCTCACGATCTCGTTACATCAGACGCCTGCGGCATGCTTTGCCAAGCAGTATGAGTAGGCATGTTATCAGTGAATTCGTCATGCCCATTGCCCTGCGGGTCCTCACCGTACCTCACACCCTATTCGTAGCGCCATCATTGACCAAGACAAGCCATACACATAGGGTGTGACGAATTAATTGACAACGTACGAGCTGTGACCGATACCGAATACGGGCTCGAGGCTGAGAGACTTGCTTAATGCCATGCAGGCACACAGCATCGAAACGACGAAGCAACACTTATGGATTGTGACCTGAGCGCTTTATATAGCGGAACTTTCATGAGTTATCATTTCGGCAGGCCGTCTTTTGCTGCGGGGTTCGATCTTCAGTAAGCCAGTAATGGTCGCGCAAAAATGAAGCAGCAAAATCTCCATTTGCTCTCCAGGACGAGACGGCAAGACCTTTCTGTGCCACTCCTTCATGTTTTCGAACCTGATTTCAAAGCTTTAATCAACCGAATAATTTGAGTTCCATATTCGCGCTTGGTTCAATACGCCATACTACGTATTGTTCCTCGAAACACGCCGACATGTCTATTCCAATTCCGGGGAAACTTCAAGGCCTGACTGCTTTGAATTCGCCATCTACTTTCGGCAATAGCGTCGAGAGTATCAATGGGGAGGAAAGAAACTCTGAGCAGCATGTAGAGTCCGGCTCCGCGGCGTCTACATTCGAGGTAGGCCGACCATGCCTCTTGACGAACTTCAAGCCGGCCGCGGCATCTTCAGGCCTGGCCATAACGAAGGTCATAATAGTCAACGACAAAAGTTCTGGCTCCAAGCTGAGAACTGTCATTGACGACGAAGGCGTCTCTGCCGCCGAGGTCTTCAAGGGAGCGTGGGCTATAGTTCTCGGAACCTATCTCGCAAAGTCGCACGTCTCTTTGGATTACGGAGTCATGAATCCTCAAGGCCTGGGTATTGAGACATCACGTAATTCTCGAGTTTCTAGTGAAACTAGTGAAATACTCACCAGTTCATTCCTGTTGAGAGCCAACGACACTTTGCTGGAAATCATTCGTCAAAATTCGATGTGCGCACACACCGAGCCACGTCAGAAGTTTTCGCTCGATGACGCCGAGAGTCCCAAGCGTTGCAACACATGCGTCATCTACTGGCCCGAGATGAGCTGTTTCGAAAAACTTCAAATTGATGCCTGGATGACAGTTTTAGAAGAGAACGAGCAGCTCGTACAGGTAAGAAGGGCCACGCCGACGCGGCATGATAAACTCGACTCCTGACGAGAACCGGAATTTTTATGCTGATTTGACCAAAGTACGATTGCACAATTCACTTCACTTCGGATGCGCGATGCATGATTTCATACAGAGACCAATTCATGTCTGAAAGCCAAGCTGCGCACCTCTCCGCGGCGCTGCGCGTGGTATTGAGCTCCATTGCATCTGCACCCCAACAGTTGTTGGCGGACGTGGACATGTGCAGTTCTTTGGATTATCAAACACTGTCACGATGGAACATGAAAGCTCCTACTGTGGCGGAAGTTTGCGTCCATGATCTAATCGAACAGAGCTGCGGCTCTCGGCTAAAATGCCAAGCTGTTGCATCTTGGGATGGCTGTCTCACATACGACGAGATGAACATCCTTTCATCTCATCTTGCGCAAAGGCTCTGTGAGGCTGGTGTAAAACCTGGTGTCTTTGTTGCCTTGTGCTTGGACCGATGCAAATGGGCTGTAATTGGTATACTAGCCGTTTTGAAGGCCGGCGGCGCGTTTTGTGCCCTTGATCCCTCCTATCCCGTGAGCCGATTGCAGGAGATGTGTCGGGACTTGGGAATAACCATCGTCTTGACGGTGGAGAGCAACATCCAACACGCAAGCCCGCTTGCAGATAAAGTCTTTCTATTAGACGATAATTTGTATTCAGAGACCGTCTTATCAAGCGCACAGAAGGGCGCATCACGGTCCAGCATTTCCCCCCATGATCCGGTTTATGCTGTCTTTACATCTGGGTCGACCGGCAAGCCAAAAGGAATCATCATGGAGCATGCATCGTTCTCGACATGTGCGCTCAGTTCGTTGGAGCCTTTACACATCGGGCCACAAGACCGTGTTCTTCACTTTGCATCTTACGCTTTTGATGCCAGTATCATCGAAATACTGGTTCCATTAATTGCGGGAGCTACGATTGCAATACCGTCTGAGAGAGCTCGCCTGGAGGACTTGCCACGCGCGATGACAGATCTTAGGGCAACATGGGCTTTCCTCACGCCTACAGTAGCACGGTTGTACCGACCAGGACAGATGCCAACATTGAAGACCCTCTGTCTAGGAGGCGAGGCTGTAAACGCTTCAGACATCAGGTCCTGGTCATCTAAGAATCTCATTTCAGGATACAATCCCACCGAATGCTGTCCACTCGGCATATCGGGCCCCTTGAATGATCGTATGCCTCGTTCCTTGGGCTCTACTTTTGCATCGCAAGTCGCCTGGATCGTGGATCCCGAAGATCCTGAAAAGCTTGTTCCCGCTGGCGCGATTGGAGAGCTAGCCATCGAAGGGCCGGTTGTTGCAAGGGGCTACATTCACAATGTATCATGCTCGGACCCATCAACGCCATTCATTGTGAAGCCGCCGCCCTGGCTACGTCGATTCCGGGCGACTGCGAATCGAGGCAATCGAGTCTACCTCACCGGCGACCTGGCGCGTCGTGATTGTGACGACGGATCAGTGCATTACTTCGGACGAAAAGATGACCAGGTGAAAATCCACGGTCAGAGGGTCGAGCTGGCTGAGATTGAATATCACCTCGAACAACAATTTGTTTTGCTCGCAACCAAGGTCGTGGTAATGCTACTGCAACCGGTTTCGGGACGCACTGTGTTGGCTGCTTTGATAATGCCTCATCAGCGGCCTGAAAATGGCGACAAAGGCCCCGAGCCCATCCTAATGGAGCCGGGAGACGTCAGCCAAGATTTCCGGGCAAACCTAACCAGCGCCGCGTCGAAATTGCGACTGGCTTTACCCAGTCATATGGTGCCCAGCGTGTATCTTCCGATTAGATACTTTCCCACGACAAAAAGCGGCAAGATTGATCGGGGTCATCTCCAATCACTTCTTCTCTCCCTATCCCCGGAAAAATTGTACGGTGGCGAAGAGACGACACACCGAGGCGAAGAACCGAAATCAGATCGTGAAAAACTGCTGCAAGCCCTCTTTGCGCAATCACTGGATCTGCCTCGTACCCAAATCGACCTGGACAGTAATTTCTTCCGGTTGGGCGGCGACTCCTTGTCCGCAATGAAGCTTCTGGCGCTGGCTCTGGAGGAGGGCATCAGCTCGATTGCGTATCAGGATATCTTCAGTCATCCGACGTTGAGGCAGCTTGTGCTAGTGTCGACCTCAGATAATTCTCGTGATCCCTCGTCTTCAGCCACGGTGGAAATGGCCGCTTTCTCTTTGGTCAAAGACCCCGAAACTCTCACCCATATTGCGAGCGAGCAATGTGATTCCAAGGTGGGAAGAGCAGATATCGAAGACATATATCCTTGCACCCACCTGCAACAAAGCCTGATGGCATCTACCGCTCAAAACCCTAATGCCTATGTGGCGTTGCTCTCTTTCAAACTCAAGAGCGGAATTGACAGGGCCCGCCTCGAACGCGCCTGGCACGTTGCTTGTAGCGGCCACGCCATACTGCGAACACGTCTTGTACAGACCGAGACAGGTGAATGCTATCAAGTCGTTGTAAAAAAACCACTGCATTGGACAGAGACCGATGAAGTCAGCAACGATGACAGCACAAGTCCCCTCACGCGTACTTCATTTGGTTTGGGGCGCCCCTTGATTCAGTCACACCTCACCAGCAACCGACTTTTCGTCGCCATGCATCATGCGCTATACGACGGCTGGTCATTGCCGATGCTTATAGGGGAACTTGACTTGGCCTATCGTGAGCTCTCGGTCAGGCCTCTTCCTTGCTTGAAGAACTACATAAAGTACACGATGGATTCCGCGGATGCGGCTGCCTCGTTCTGGCGGGCGGAGTTGCAAGACGCAGATCCAGTACACTTCCCAGCGCCTTTTGGTCTAGATTACAAGCCTCAACCTTGTGCGTCGATGACAATCTCGGTGCCTTTGGTCGACTCGCCACGCCGCAACGTGACGTTGGCAACGGAAATTCAGTTCGCATGGGCCATGACGGCCTACACGTACACGGGCTGCAAAGATGTCATCTTTGGGCTGATATCCTCCGGCAGAGCTGCACCCGTAGCACAAATCGAAAGCATGCTCGGCCCGACGTTTGCCTGCACTCCGCTTCGCGTCTCCATCGACCCGCAGGGCAAGCTCGGGGAGGCGCTAGACGATCTACAATACACCGTCGTGGAGCAAAACATGTTCGTGCATTTCGGAGCGCAGGCAATTCGAAAGCTGGGGCCCAATGCTGCTGCGGCCTGCAACTTCCAGACCGTGCTCGCGGTCGAGGCCGACGGACCGGACACGAGCGAGGAGGAAGGATCTTGGTTCACCAGATACGACTTCTTATCCAATATTGCCTCCTTTAGCAGCTATGCGCTGACTTTGAGATGCAAACTGTCCACTCGAGCTGTCGAGATCAATGCCGTCTATGACAAGGCGGTGGTGGATGAGCGACAGATGGGTCGCATCTTGGCCCAGTTCGAACATATCCTCACACAAATCCACTCCAATGAGACTATACACGATGACATTGGAGGCGTCGACAAGCTGAGCGGGTCAGACTGGCGAGAACTGCAAGCCTGGAACAGCAATCTACCTCCTTCTCATCCGAAAGGGCTTGGTGCGCACCAGGCGATTCAAGAAAGGTGTCAGACGCAACCAGACGCAACGGCAATAGACGCCTGGGACGGCAGCGTCACATACGGAGAACTCGAACGCCGCGCGGAGAAATTAGCTGGCCTCGTACGGAGCCATGTTTCAAAGCCAGATCAAGTCGTTGTTCTATACTTGACCAAGTCGTGGCTGACGGTGGTCGCCCAGCTCGCGGTCCTAAAAGCGGGTGCTGCCTTCATCACGCTGGATATTTCTCAGCCCCTGCACCATTTGCGTCGGATCACTGCTGCTCTTGGACCTGCACTCATACTAGTTCTGACCTCGAATGAGTTGCATAGCGCAACAAAAGATCTCCAAGATGACTTAGCTGTCATGGCCGTCGACAAAGATGATCTCAGTAATGCCACCGCAATTGCATCACAGACAAGCTCTTCAACCTGTACCGTAGAATGCGAGCTCATGTACGTCGTCGCAACATCGGGTACAACGGGCATGCCCAAGATCATCATGACTAATCACTGTTCGTTCATGACGAACGCGTCGCCCCTGATGAACCGTATGGGCATCACGGCCGAGTCGCGTGTGTTTCAATTCTGTGGGTACAGTTTCGACCTCATGATTGCCGAGCACCTCCTTACGCTTCTCGCGGGCGGCTGTATTTGCATTCCTTCCTTGCACAACCGCGACAATCGGTTTGCGGCCAGTATAGTTGAGTTCAAGGCCAACTGGATTGGAGCGCCGTCATCTGTCTTGCAGCTGCTCGATCCTCAAACTGTACCGACCGTGAAGACGATGATGCAGGGAGGAGAGCGTCTCCGACAGGGTTTAATCGATCGCTGGGCATCTCATGTGCGGCTGATAAACGCATACGGTCCAGCTGAGTGCAGTGTCGCTGCACTGGTCAGCAATACTGTGAGGCCGGATACCCAAGACGTCCAAAATCTGGGCTTCGCCACCGGAAGCGTTTGCTGGATTGTGAACGCTGAAACTTCGGAAAAGCTCCTCCCCGTGCCTATCGGTGCTGAGGGCGAGCTGATCATTGAGGGCCATACTCTCAGCCGAGGCTACCTCGGCGATGCGGACAAGACGAATGCCTCGTTTCTAAGACTTCCAGATTGGTTAAGGGATTTTAGGGCTAACCGTGGCCAGAGTCAAGGGCACCGTGTCTACCTAACTGGCGACATCGTCAGGCAGAACAGCGATGGGTCTATCAGCTTTGTCCGGCGCAAGGATGCTCAGGTCAAAATCCGTGGCCAGCGGGTGGAGCTTACCGACGTCGAGCATCAAGTTGAGAGATGTTTTTCGGGTGCTCATCAGGTTGTCACCGACGTGGTTCAGATCCCTGATAGCAAGTCCTCGATTTTCGTCGCCTTGATATCAATTCAAGAACCCATGACGAATCATAAACAAAAAGAATCACCCTTGGGCCAGAAATCTGGGGGGGAACTATCGATCCTTGCCCCGACTTCGTTGTTCACCGCTAATGCGAATGCCGCCGAGACGGCTTTGCAGGATCGGATGCCTGCGTATATGGTGCCGGATCTTTTTGTACCAGTCGCCAATCTGCCACGCGAGGTGAGCGGGAAAATTGGCAGGAAGGCCATAAGGCAGTATCTTGCCTCACTAACCCAGCAAGACTGGGCGCGTTACTCTTCGGCGCGCAAGATCCCGCCGTCCAACGCGATGGAGCATGAGATATGCGCTATCTGGGCTCGGGTTCTTCATATCGAGCCACACACCTTCGGTGTCCACGACAGCTTCTTTCGCCTCGGGGGCGATTCCATCTCGGGTATGCAGGTCGCTGCGGCGTGCGGTGCGGCAGGCATCAGCGTCACAGTGAAAGACATATTTGAACATCGAACGATTCGAAAATTGGCGCTGGTACGAGGAGAAACGCAGCAGTTGAATGTTGCAACGTCCGGTGTAAGTCAGATAAAGGCGCCACGTGTCTTTTATCCCGAGGGCAGACTGGAGGTCTACATGGAGCGTATGCAAAGCCGGCTCGGCCAAGCTGTTGAGAATATTTACCCGTGCTCCCCTATTCAGCAGGGAATCCTCATGAGCCACGCGCGCAATCCCCATCACTATGATGAGGTGATCCAATGGAGGGTGGCCGGCGACGTATCGTGTGATATTAGCCGCATGCAGCGTGCTTGGCGTGAAGTCGTGTCTCGGCACGGTATACTTCGCACGCTTTTCCTCCAGGTCTCCGAGTATAGCTTCCTCGACCAGGTGGTGCTGAAGAACTACTCCCCAGAAATTTTGGTGTGTACCGATGGAGCGGATGGGGAGGAGGCCTTTCGGCCGTTCGAGGACTCTGTGCCTATGCACCAGCTGCTCGTGTTTCAACGGTCAGCAGATGACGTTACAGTATCTCTCCGCATCCACCATGCGCTTGTTGATGGCCTTGCACTGCATATCATCAGACGCGACCTACAACTAGCTTACCAGGGACGTTTGTACGAGTTGGCCGAGCCGCCTGCGTACCATGAATATGTTTCGTATTTGCAAGAAAAGCGATTGCAGAAGTCTGCGGAGGAGTATTGGAAGTCATACTTGCAAGGGGCTACGGGCTCCTTATTCCCTGCCGTCCGGGACGAGCCCGCACAGGGTGGACAGTACTTCGAGGCAGTCGAGATCGAGCTGGGCCCGAGTGCGAAGCTGACCCAGTTCTGCGAGGAGCACAAGCTTGGCGTGACCGTGGTTCTGCATGTGGTTTGGGCCATCATCGTGCAGCGCTATACTGCCACAGACGAGGTTTGTTTTGGCTACATGACTTCCGGGCGGCATGTTCCTGTCGCAAACGTCGAGAACATGGTCGGACCTCTATTCAACATGCTCATAGGCCGAGTCAAACTCGCATACCATGTGTCACTTCTTTCCACCATGTATGAGTATCAAGAGAACTTCATCAACAGTCTGGACCATCAGCATCAATCATTGATCGAATCGCTCCACTCCATAGGGTCTTCTGCGGGGGATCTGTTCAACACTTTGATCACGGTCTTCAATGACCAGCCCGTAGACCATGCCTCTCAGCAGCAATCTGCTTTGAGGCTGGTGGGTGATATAGTTCAGAGTCGATCCGAGGTGAGTCATTCCTATGCACTCCTTTGTGCTATTTTTCGACGTAACAGTAATTTCATGTATTCTAATCGCGTGACAATTTCCGCTCGGGAATTTGCTTTTCCTCCTCCAGTACCCTATCACGCTGAATATTGTCAGCTTCGCGGACAAGATCAAGATGCAGCTATCGTACCATACGTCGTTACTAAACAGCGTCTCTGCCAACACCATTGCCAAGGCTTTCCGGTTCGTTCTCAAGAAGACGCTGGAGCAACCTCATAACCTTCTACGCGCCTTGCAAGTGTTGGATGAAGATCAGATGAACATTGTGTTTGAAAAAAACCACAGCGTGCCACCTCAAGTGGAGGAATTCATACACGAGACGATTCATCAGCAATGCCTCAGGTGCCCAGAATCTCCATCGGTCTGCGCGTGGGATGGAAATTTCACGTACCGCCAGCTGGATGTGCTCAGTTCAGCGTTGTCCAAGGAAATCGTACTCAAGGGGGCCGGGCCCGAGGTCACTATTCCGATCGTTCTCGAAAAGACCCGCTGGACTCCTGTGGCCATGCTTGCAGTTCTCAAGTCCGGTTCGTCGTTTGTACTAATGGACTCTACACACCCCGAAGCGCGACTCGGCGGCATTATTCAAGCTATAGGGCCTCCAATGCTTATAGTTTCGGCGCAGACCCGGTCTAAGGCCGCAAGCTTTTCCACAAATATGGTTGAAGTCGGGGATTGGCTGACCCGGGAGATTCTTGTCGCTGAGCAGCAACAACCTCGGAAAACTGGATTGCTCAAATCGACCAATGCAGCGTACTTGGTGTTCACGTCTGGATCGACAGGAAACCCAAAGGGGGCCATCGTCGAGCATGCCAGTCTGTCTACGGCTGCAGAATACGTGGCCTCGCGTCTGCATATCGACTCGGCGTCCCGCGTCTTGCAGTTCTCATCGCATGCGTGGGATATCCCCGTCACGGAAGTCCTCGTCACGCTGCGCATGGGAGGCTGCGTGTGTGTTCCCTCCGAAGAGGAACGAACGGGCAATCTGGCGCAAGCTGCGGAGCGAATGAAGGTCAACTGGGCGCTTTGGACTCCGACGGTGGCACGGCTATTCAAGCCCGAGGAGTTCCCGCACCTGGAGACACTGGTCTATGCGGGTGAAGCGCTGTCGCCGACGGACCTGGAAACTTGGTGTGACCGACTGCGCCTCATCCAAGGCTATGGTCCCGCCGAGTGCTCCCTGATTAGTACGGTGACGGATCCCTTGACTTGTTCCGATAATCCGCGGTGTATCGGACTGCCAAGCGGATGCGTGGCTTGGGTTGTGAACCGCGACAATCACGAGCTACTGGCACCGCCGGGCGCAACAGGAGAATTGGTTTTGGAAGGGCCGATCGTCGGCCGGGGATACCTTGGAGATCCAGAGCGAGCGGCTAGTGCCTTTATCAGCCCTCCTGCGTGGCTCATGAAGCTTCGCGGATCTGGGTCGTCGATTCGGCTTTACAAGACCGGCGATTTGGTTCGACAGCATGTGAGCAGCGGTCTCCTCACATTTGTCGGCCGCAACGATGACCAGGTTAAAGTACGAGGGCAGAGAGTTGAGCCAGGCGAGGTGGAGGGCCAGGTAGCGCAGGTCTTCCCTGGGTCCCAAGTCATCGTTCTTGTTGTCAAAAGGTCGGCTGGCGCTGTTCTAGCTGCTCTTGTCTTGCAGAACGGCGAAAATAGCTCCCCTGCCTCTGAAGCTGGCTCCCTGTTTCCTCCACCCTCATTGGCCTTTGCGGCACTGGCCAAGGCAGCGTTTTCGAGACTGCGCGAAGCCATGCCTACATACATGATTCCATCCATCATACTGCCACTTTCCTACCTACCCAAGGCCGCCACGGGCAAGGCTGATCGAAACCTACTGCGAGATCGCGTAGCGTCCTTGTCCGACGAAGAGATCGAGGCGTATGCGGCGGCGAGTGTGTCACACCGATCCGCATCGACCGCCATAGAGGCTGAGCTGCAACAACTTGTGGGCCAGGTTCTGCAGAAACCTCTTCATTCCATTTCCTTGGATGAGGATCTATTCCGACTGGGAATGGACTCCCTTACGGCCATGACCCTTGCATCCGCTGCGCGTCGACGTGGGTGGGAGATTTCTGTTCCAATTATTTTCCAGCACTCGCGAGTATCCGATTTGGCTCGTATCGTAGAGAAGGGGCAGCACGAAACCAGTTCACGGAGTCAGCTGGAAGAAGCTCGTGCTATACTGAATAAGCGGCTCGTGTCCTTGTTGCCCGAGATCTGCACCAAGTGGCATCTCCCAGAGGACCTGATTACACATATCGCCCCGACGACATATTACCAGCGCATGGCACTTGCTTCTGATCATGAAGTATTTTTTGGTCTCTATTTTTCCAAGCCTATGGCATCGGAAGCGCTCAAGGCGGCTGCATCGCGAGTCGTGAAGCTTCACTCGATCCTCCGCACCGCGTTCGTTCCCTTGGAGGATAAGTATGTGCAGCTCACGCTCTGCGACTTTGATCTGCCGTCACAGGAGATACAGACCAATGAGGCCGAGGTCTCCGCCGCCATGGAGCTCTTCTGTCGACGAAATGCAGTCGACAAGGCGGCGGGATTTGGGGTGCCCGTTACCAAACTCATTTTGATGTTGGACCCACAAGGCGACTGTATCTCGCTTCTACTCAGGCTTCAGCGTGCTCAGTTTGATGGCGTTTCTGTTATGCGCATCATGGCGGACTGGTGCTCGGCATTGGAAGATGTCGCCTGCCACTGGGAGCCGGCACCGAGTCTTGACTTCGCTGATTTTGCTCTGAGCCGAGTCGCGCAGAACACGCCGGACGTGTTTGACATGTGGCGAGACGTGCTGCAGGGATCATCCATGACCTATCTCGTTCCACAGGAGGATTACATCTCCATGACGGACCGGGCACATGCTGAGCGGCTAGTAACCAGCTCGTGCGATATATCCTTGCCGGAGCCTCCACCGGGCTATACCATGGCCACGGTGGCCAAAGCAGCCTGGGCCATGTGTCTCGCACGGGAGACCGAGAGCGAGGACGTACTTTTCCTACAGCTGGTGCGAAACCGTCACCTGGCGTTAGACAGCATCGATAAGATGGTTGGCTGCTCCCTCAACTACGTTCCTGTCCGCGTTCTTCTGCGGCGCGACTGGAAGACTAGTGATTTGCTTCACTGGCTTCATCAGCAGCACATACGTACCATGGCCGGCGACACGGCCGACTGGCCCGACGTCGTGGCTAAAAGCACGACGTGGCCGTCCGACACCGAGTTTGGCTCCGTCATTCACTACCTGAGCGCTCCAGCCGCTCCGGTGTACGACTTCCCAGGAGATACACGCGCTCAGTTCCATCTTTACGAAGAGAAAATGGCGCACACGTGTCCTCTGGTCACCTGCATCGAATTTCCAGGTCCAACGGAAGACTCGGGCAGGCAGATGAAGATTTTGGTAACGAGTGCTGTTGGTGGGCAGGATATGGTTGATAGGCTGCTTGTCGTTTTTCGCAGTCTGCTTTGTGAGGCCAATGCCCAGATGGATGAATCAGTGTCGAGTTTTCTGCAAGGGGTGCGGGATGGAGATGATGCGATAGGGAAGACGCGGTGATGTATCATATTGTCCCTGCTCTGTGTCCTCCTCTGAGTGATCAGTTGTCGCTCGACGCTCTCGTTTGATCGAAGCCAAGGCCTCGGTAGCATTTCATTTTCTGGAGACTGGGCAATTTACGCTTTAGGAAGCACATGGGGCGATACTGCGTAGGTTTCCAAAACATTCAGTGTGGTCTATCGCCCAGCAGGTATTCGCGATAGTCCACGCCTTGATTGAGCGCAGTCTGTCCAAAGAAAGCTTTGAAACATGCTACATATTTTCTTTTCCAAAATTGGTCACCAATGACCATCATGCACGTGAGCATGGAAGTAAGAAATTGGAGCAGTCATCACTATCAACTGCGCTAACGACTGCTCAGTGCTGATAGACAGTCTGACAGAGGTAGACGCACAAGGTATTCAAATCACGATGCGTCCGCCGTCGATGTCACTCGATGAAGATCGTTAATCTCTCAAGTGTGTATTTATTATGAATATCAATAATGCGACGATCCTCAAGATGACATCCTCACACATTCTCGCGACATGTACAACGGGGACGATGCTCAAGGCTCTTGAGCAGTGAGCACCTTTTACGCACATACTTGCTATTCTTCCGAATCCGATTGTGATAGGTTGCGCTTCCCCAGCTGGGCGACTCGGTCATGTCAGGCGGATGTACCGACTTCCCAATGAAACTGGACCTTAATTACATTCCGTCCTGTCTGATGGCACCCATTCCCCCATAAGAAGCTAATAGCTAGTTATGTCTTGTTGCTGTGGAAAAAGGGAGTCGGGAGGAGGATGGACACTGGACAGGTCACAGACTATGTAAAAGTGGGATGAGAGAAAGCACATTTTGCAAAAGTGATCAGATCCAAGTCTGTGATGCAGTTGAACGCGTCTGAAATGCTGATAGTTCTTCGTTATGCTTTGAAGAACCTCGAAGACCCATCTGTGGTGTGGCACTCTGCTTCTACCACCAGGCCCTGGTTGGCAATCCCACTGAGACTCACTATCTCAGTTGGCGTACCCACCTAGAGGGAGCTCTTGTATTTTCAAAAAAGTGACCACTTGCATCACTTTCCGCTCTTCAAAACACCAACATGCACCACAAACCCATTCCCAGCTCCCAACCCCGGCAGCACGTCCCCTCTCAGCCTCCACACCCGGAATCTCCTCATAAAGGCCCCCAGCCATGCTCGAAACACCTCATGATTTCGCAGCTGCTGACCAACAATACACACACACGGCCTCGCTTCATCATCTTCATCTTTCAACGCGCATGCATCTACACACGTCTGCACAAACGGATCCACCAACGCGTAGTTGTACACACAATCCGTCGCCACTACGGCATCAAAGTACGATGACGCTGGCCCAGCCAAATCCGGTGAGACTTGATCCAGCTCCCAATCCAAGGCCCGGAAAACTATATTCTGCCGCGACGGCACCGTCTTCCCGGGCCCTCTTTTGTTGGAGCCTCTGATTGCAGAGGGGGCTGAAGAGGAGGACTGGTTGGCGAGTATGTTTTGAGATAGGAGTTTCTGGACGTACTTTTGGTCCGAGAGCACGTAGTTCGCTATGCGAGGCGCGATGGCAAGGGCATTAAGGGGGGATATACCGGAGCCGAGTTCGAGGACAGTCGACGAGGGAGTGAGAATGGTGGTGAAGAGAGGGTTTGAGGGCGAGGCGAGCCAATTGGCGAAGAGGGGGGTGACTTTCCATAGAACTGCGCATTCATTTGTTTCTTAGCGATGAAATTGCATGCTGATGGTCGAATGGCGGGTGGGAAAGTGTAGTATGGCGAGGAAATGTCTGGTGGCTGGTGATAGCGTCAAGGCGCCTCCTCCCAAGGGTCAAGCCAAGGCTCCGTAATCAAGAGAGCAACAGAAGAGTCTATGTATTACCTGCGCCAGTCGTCCCTCCCGCTCTCGTAGACGCGAGAACACCTGGACTCTGCAGGATAGTCACATCCCGTCCCGCGAGAGACACCTCGACAGTCTGCGCCGCGGCGTCCACAAAGCCCAGATTCTGTGAGCCCACGTCGTTTGAGTACAGGTCAAATGTTTCTAGAAGCACGGTGCCAGTCTCAGTTTATGGGGTCATCGGAGATAAGTATATGGGCACTATTACCGTTATCAGCATCCCCGATCTCGTCTTCGAGATGAGGGGCGAGGTCTCGCAGGGGCATTGTAGCGTTTTTTGGCGCGCGGTCGTCGAAAGATGAGGTTAAATGTTGCAGCCGGTGGGGGTGGACGTAGAGTCGCGACTCGACTGGCACGTACACCCCTGGCCCCATGGCAAAATAACCTCACATTCATGCGCCTAAAAGTGGGTGAGATTGTGAGCTTGTTTTACGCCTCCGCTGTAAGGTACGAATTCAAGGCGGCCCCACTGTACAAGAACCTGAACAACACCGAAACTTGATCTCGGAAGAAATTTGTGTCTCAAGAAACTTGATACAATTTTTCTTTCTCCGTTGCGACCGCAGTATGAGTAAAGCATTCGAACTGCTCATTTTACTGAAAAAATTCCACCGCATTTGTGATTTCACACGACCGAACCGTTCAGATCACGAGTGGATTATGAGAGTTCAGGGTATCTCATATCAAAGGAAACAACCATGAAGCGCTACCTAATCTTTGAGTCAAGATTTGAATAAAGCGCCAAGTTATCGATCATGGTGATAGGAGCAAATTGCAATTCTGAGCATGAGAAAAATTGATACTTCTGAAGCAATCCTCTGCCAAACCGCCAAATGAAGAGAAATCGGGTTCAAAGGTTCTCAACAAAAAACACCCAAGTCCCAATTCTATTCTTTCTTGCTTCTTTTGATGTTATTTTCATGATGAATTAGGCAATATGTGGAAGTTTAATGGGGGTGATGTACCGAGGCAGTTGAAGATGACGTTTTTGGGAGCTTGCAAATAAAGCTAGCGCTAACTACATGATGACGCCGGCGGGTGAACAGTCTTATATGGCCAAAGCCTCTTGTGTCCGCCCCGCCCAAGAAGTCGATGTCCACATCTGCTGTGGCCCACGCATGGTCGATGGTGCTGTCTCTTTTTCCTTGTGATCTCCATGTGGTTTCCCCCCAGGGGGTAGCAAGGCCAAGTCTCCAGCGCGTCGTGAAGTCGAGTAATTCGTCGCTCCCCGGAGAGGTTCGTCCTTCCTTGTCCCAGAGGGGAGGGGGTGGTGCTGGTTGAAGTCTCCAACGAACACGCTCCTGCCTTGGACCGGGGCCGTCATAAACCTGGATAGGTGTGACCCATGCTGCCTCGTACACGGGTGAATATACCGAATAGATCTCGATGCCTTTCAGAACAATTGAGCACCAGTCCGTACCTGTCCTGCTGGACCACTCCTCGGGCCCGTGTTGTCTGTGGACGTAGATTGCCGTTCTCCCCGCATACACGGCTAGTTGGAAAAGACCAAGGCTGGAATGAGGGGGGATCTTGTCGATACCCGTTGATTCTTGAAACGCGATGACGTCGACTTTGAGGTAAGAGTTCAGTGCCAAGTGCACGAGCTGTGCGCGTTTACGCGTATTCCAGTACATGATTTTGATAGGGTCCATTATAATTGGGTAGATGAGGCGGTGCCTGCCGTCAGGGCGCCTGCAGTCGATATCGCGGGGGTCGGCGTTGGGGTTCGTTGTGTCGGTGGGAGTGTCTCATCCCGTAGTGCACGCTCGGTCGTGGCTCTGGTGAGCCTCGTCATGATCCGAGGCCGTTCGTTCTGCACGCGGTTGCGGCTTCCCGGAGGCCTTTCAACCTTCCTGCGAGGAGCGGCCTCTTAGGAAGGCGCTGCCTCTGTATCCTGACGGCGTCCTGTGTCTGTGTTGCTCTCTGAGGCTGCGGGGTTGGCGAAGTACGTAAGACGGTTGAGATAGGCCGCCCTGGCCTGATCCCATTGAGCATTGGCCGTGGGACACTCGCGGGACCACGCCACATGTGGCCCGGAGCAGTTCAGGCAATGCGGGCGGAGTTTTCCTCTGAGGACTGAGCAGTCTTTGCCGTCACGGTCGTGTTTGCCGGCTGCGCATCGGCCGCATCTCGGCGTTGTATGGCTCCGCGTCGAAGATCTCCGACTCGTAAATTATGCCATTGTTGCACAGCCTGTTCGCTGTTTCGACGCCGTCGACCGCGACGATGAGAGAGGAGAACGTAGCTGAGCCCCTCGGTTTCCTTGTCGTGACCTTGGCGATCTCGAGGCCATTGGAGGCGATCAATTGTTTGATCATGTCGGTCGTGTCCTGCTTGTCGGATAACTGGACGGGGAACGACTTGACAATGATAGTGACTAGACGACGGCTTAGGACCGCTTCCGGGCCGAACGCCGTTTTCACCCACGCGTCTGCTGCGATATGAGGTCGTGCTAGCTCTCGAAAAGTAACCACGGTGTCGCCACTCTGAAGGCGGCGTGCGGCTACAGCGGCCGGTGCCTGGATGGCTCCGTCGACGGCGTTCACGACTTCCACAGGCTTGCGTCCGATGACAGTATTGCTGATGGAAGACCCTTTGACGACGACCTCGCGATGGACGCGAGCGGGGACCGCCATTGGAGGGGGGGAGGAGCGAGGTGTTGCGTTGCTGATCGGGGCGCTACGGGCCACGATCGACGCCCACGTTGGAGGGGAGGAGCGTTGATTGCCTCGGAGACGGCTTCCCTCACCACCACCTTGACGTTGTCGATGTCGTCGGACAAGCTCTGCTGCCGCTTCTTTCGTTCATCGAGACGTCCCTTTTCCTGGGCGTGTTCAAACCCTTCCCGAAGGACGGGGAAGGTTGCCCATGCAACTTCCGGCGACGCTGCGCCGAGACACTCGGTGAAAGTGTCGTTAACTTTCTTGAAAACCTTCGATAGTTGTTCCCGCGGCGGGATATCACGCCTTGACTGTCCATTTGGCAGCGAATTGGCGAGGGCGTCGCGTGGCGGGCGATTTTTCGAGTTTTTTTGGTTTATCCGAATGTATGTTGGTCAAAGATTCTCGTTTGTACTCCGTATGTAATTATTCGTACATATATACGCAGTAACTACTCCTGATTGTCAACGAAACACTCTCTTGGCCATCGACGATTCCAGATTGGACGCCCAATCAATCTCATCATCGTCCTCTAGCATGGGACGCTTATCTCTAGCAGCATGATGACGTAATAAAATAAGAACCGCCATACTTTTCAAGGTCCCAGTTGTATCCGCCGTTCCGGCTTCAATAAATTCATTATGTGTCATCCGACCTAGTCACGTGACCCATCAAACGCCGCGATGGCATATCGAACAAGCGCGCAGTGACTACGATTGCCGAGACGGCTGTTGCGAGAAATCGACGCCGGCACTACACATACTTGCCTAGCACGTGTGATGCGTTACATGTACATAGCTAATGTAGCTAATAATAACCCCTGCTTGGCGTTCGAGACAGACACATGCCAGCCATGCAGGCCATAAGCGTGGCCCTACGTCATAGATGCATGACGCTGCCAAGGCTCTTGGAGTTCACCTGTCAGTGTAAACTGGGTTGATAGATGTCCCAGGGCGGAGACAAACGTAGGCAATATGCCGTTTATTCTTTGCTTCTCCCCCTTCCCTTTCTGTTTTTTTTTTCTCTCTCCTGTATGTATACGATGTTTCTGCATTTCCTTTTCTAAGGGAATAGGTAGGACCACGATCGTTTTGCATAAAGATACCATAAGAATACTCAAGAGAGGATACAAGTACTCAAAGAGGGAAATAAGAACGTTGTAGAGAAACAGAGAAAGAAGAAGACCCAGCATAGGTACAGAGAACAAGAACGGAAACAACAAAGAAAAAAGACAATGCTTCTATGATACTGTAAATACCTACCCACCCGCACACGCCCACCCTCTTTATGAGTCACTCCGCCACACTGATGTCCGCCAATGTCTCACCTAGAGACGTTTGCCGTTCGTGCAGCCCCCACCACATAATGGCGGACTCACCTTTTTCTGAATTTCCGGGCTTACACTAAGCCATCATACAGAGACAGAGCCGAAACAATGGTTTCGTCGCGCTTGCTCCCTTCTTTAAACTCCTCCAGGTCGAGGGATCCATTCTCGTCCTTGTCCATCATGCGGAAGATTTTGCGGACGCGTTTCTCGGGCGTATCTTCGTCTTCTGGTAGTTTGACCATGGAGCCGACCTGTGCGCATGTGTTAGACGGTTTGTTCGCCTCGCCTGTTCCTTTCTTCGTCTTCTGCCATGTATCTTCGTGCGCTTGTGTCCGGTGGAGTACTTGGGTTGGAAAGATGGACGCTGGCCGCTGACTTACCATCTTGTAAATCGCCTCCACAATCTGCAGCATCTCATCGTAGCTTATCTTGCCATCCCCATCAATGTCGTAGAGCTGAAATGCCCAGTCAAGCTTATCCTCCATCCTGCCTCGGCTCGTAACGCTGAGGGCGCAAATGAATTCTTTGAAATCGATGCTGCCCGACTTGTCCGTATCGAATACATTGAAGACGTAGTCGGCAAAGGAGCTCGGATCGCCAAAGGGGAAGAATTGTCGGTAGATTTTCTGGAATTCCTCTTTGCTTAACATGCCGGAGGGGCAGTCCTTGAGAAAGCCTGTGTCGGTTAGCAATTATGAAACTTGATTGAAATAAATGAACCGTCCACCGCAGGAGTAATCAGTCCGCGATAGGCAGTATTTTTTTTTTTGGCGCAGCGCCTCACGGCGTCTGGAGAATAGGAGCGCCGGCGCAAGCTGTGTAGTCGGTCCGAGCGACTTGAGTGCATCTCGCGAACCAGATACACAAGGAAGAAACAAAGGCCAGATGAGCAACTCTGATCATACGTACCCTTGTACCATTGCTGAAGCTCCTTCTTATCGAAATGCGTGGATTTTTGCAGCTCGACCAGCTGATCTTGTGAGAGCTTCGACTGTCTATGGCACATGAGGTTAGCCCATATAGATGCGGCCAAAGACGTCAACGACGTGTTCCCATGGGGTATGTTGTAGTCGCATCGCAATTCACGTAGGGACACCCCTCGATACACGCGAGGCAACGGCGCGGGCTCTCTCCGTCCGGTAGGATGACGCTTCGGGCAATTGGATGCTATATAGTCTTACGATTTTCCCATCTTCCTCGCGCGGATGGGTGAAGGGCGACGATGCGCGGGATGGAGTAGCAGCGCGGCAGTCCCGGCAAGGCCAGTGATGTGATGGGGGAACGGGGCTCCGCGAGAGAGACAAGGGCAAGGCGACGGACGAATGCGTCACTGTCACTGGTAGCAAATGGAAGGCGTATGGGCGGCGGCGCTGGACAGGGAACGTTAATAGCGGCGTGAAAATGCGAGTGCGTGATGGCGCGAGGGCGTGAATCTCGGCGGCGAGGCAGTCGTGCAGATGCGGGATGCGGGATCGAGCGGCCGGAGGAGGGGCTGTGGTCTCAAGTATGGAGCGGGAGAATGCGTGCCATGCGTCGCGCACTGCGGCCCGCTTCAAGATGAATGGGAATGACGAGAGAAAGATGGAGAGGAGATTACTGGAGTTGGAATCGGCGTAGGGTATTGAAGGTGATGGAAGCCGAGGACGAGAGAGATCAGATGAATGGGAAGACCTAAATGGGGAGACCTTAATGAGCACCTCAACACTGCCTAATCACCACCCCAATTTCTTAGAACGATATAGTGGGTTTCTGATACCCTGCTAGCGCGGTACATACTCTCTCTATCTAGCGCTTGCCTTGGAGGTAAGGACCTCATCACGCGGCGCGTCGTGTCAACAACTTTTCTTTTTTGGCCACAGCTCTCGAATGCATGTTTTCGTTCCTTGAAGCTAAATGATGTTGGATGAAAAAAAAGGGCACGCAATTACGAGCCGAGAAGTGAAGACTGGGCAGACTGGAAAAGATGGCCAGGTTCGGCTGCACCGTGGGGATGGGGCCGTAATGGGGTGTTCAGTGTCTGCGTCTGCGCTGTACGGAAAGCTGGAGAGAGAGGTGGGGGGCTCCCATGGTTCGCCCAATCAGTGGCCCCCATTTACCCCATATCCCCATACGGCCCCAGGGTTACGCACTGACATCAGTCATCTGGCCAAGGCGAGGCTGCGCACTGCGGAGGTCCAGCGCCATTCGGCGGGGCATCTGCACACATTTGCAGACGCCTGCGAGATCGCCGAAGCTCGCTGGAAGACGCCCGGAAGTTAACTAGAACATGCATCGCGATAATGCACGGTCACACATCATATGTACATACATGATACGTATGCACACATGTAGGTACACATGTATGCCGCACATCAGGAACACATACCGGTACCTATATGCATACATACAAGTTACCTAGCCATCCCATCTCCCGTTCACAGTCCGCCTGCAGGGTCAAGCGGGATACGACCCAACGCGCCAAGACACACACCCAGTCCTCTGCAAAAGAAGCAAAACAAAAAGAAAGAGAAAATGACCCCACGTCCCGTCGACGATGCCTGCAGCCGAACCGGGGTGATATGTACCCTTGAGGTGCTTGGGGTTCACGCAGGGTTCGGGTTATCGGAGGTGTTGGCGCGGGTGAAGCCGAAGCACCTTGATGACAGATGACTTGCGTTGCTCCACTGTGTGCAGCGATTTGTATTGTGTGGACTCCGCGGATATGTTTGCCATCTTCATCTTCATCTTCATCCATCCTCCTCGCCTCCCAAGGACAAGTCCAGTAACAGACAGATTCATACACGAAAAATGTCTGCACCGAAGCTGTCTTGATCTTGATTCTGGTTGCTGCATGCCCATTGCATCCTGTCTCTGATTCTCGTCGCCCCCGTGGGAGACCGAACCCTGGCACGAATGACGTAGGGACGACTACAGGTTTACGAATTGTAACAACATGTGTAACGCAAAGCCGACCAGGCCTCATGACGGCATCTTTTGCCTCTCTATCCGGTATCACAGTCTCGGAGTCAGTCTGGTGCTATGTACCTGATGGATGCCCTTTGTGACAAGCCTGGTCTGCCATCTTTCTTCTCCCGCAGCAAGCCTCTCGAATATTGAAGCACAAGCACAAGTGATTCCATGCTCATCCGAGAACCAAGTTCCTCTTTTCGAGACATCATGGCCAGCCAGCATACCTCCACGCTATCTGTCATTTTTTTTTGGCAAAAGAGTCAAATTCAAGCCTCTACCTCTGCAACAACACGCGCCCCTATCCTACACAACTAAAATCGCCTCATGATATCGCCTAAAACAAGGAAAAACTGAAAGAAAAGCCCGAGACTCCATCAGGCAGAAACAAACCGTAGACATAAGAACCATGAAGAAATGTGCACATCCTCCCCAGGCACAAACAACCGCCAAGCGTCACCCGCATCACCACCACAGCCGGCCGCCAACCAAACAGAGTTGCCACGGAACCTTCACCCCGACGTCGCCGAATCGCCGCATCCAAGCCAAAAAGAAAAAAAAAAACCATCGCTATGCAAAGAAAGAAAGCCCGCTTCATTCACGCAATCCCGTCCATCTCGTCCATCACCCCACAACAGCCTTGGTACTCAAACTCTCCAAAAAACCCCCCAAATCATCCTTCGTCACCTCCACAACGCAGTGATCAAAGCTGTCAATTCGCACCCGCGCATTCGTCTCCGAAACAACTTGCTGGAACGCACTCCCGAATTTGTTCAGCCCATACCCCCTCTCCCGTTCCGTTTCTTTTTCCTCCCCCTCCTCCTCCTCCGACTCCTCCTCTGAGTCTGAGCCCTCAGACTCCGTCTCAGCGTCTTCCTCCTCATCGCCACCATCCTGCGCTCCAGCTGCCCTCTTCGCAGCACGTTTCTCCGCCCTAATTTTCTTCTTAGCCAGTCGCGCCGCCTCCTTGGTTTTGGACCGGGCTTCCTTTTCAGCTTTTCGACGCTTCGTGGCTTCGCGATGCAGAAACGTCGTGTCGGGGCCACCGCCTCCCCCTGTGCCGACGACAATGTACACGCTGCGTTTCTCGTTCAGGCTCGCCACAACGAGGGGTGTGCCTCGCCCGCCTTGGGACAATTTGCCGTGTGAATCACGCTCTTGCTCCGCGAGGGCTTCTCCGATCCAGAGAGCGAGCTTTGTGAGTGCGGCGGGGTGGGTGAAGAGCATGACGTCGGGGCCGTCTTTGACGACACACATGCGGAAAGCGCGGAGGTGTTTGATTTGTTTCTTGTTGATGAGGGAGGTTCCGGTGCGGTAGATGGCTCGGTGGAGGAATTGGGCGGTAGGGAGGCCGGCTTTGAGACGGTCGATGCTAGTGGGGAGGGGTCAGCATTAGTAATATCATGTGCTGTGTTAGTCAGGGAACAGTCGGGAAGAAGAAGGGAGAATAACAGGGAGATGAGAGAACAAAGGTTGGCGAGGAAAAGCAAAACTAGATGACGGGTTGCAGTTCGAAGACGGCGGAAGTGAAGAGATGGCCAAAGGAGAGACGAGGGGGAGAAACATGGAAAACAGAAATTGGAAAGGGGGCAAAAAGGCATACTTTTCCAATGCATCGTAAGCTTCCCAAAACCGCCCAACCCATTCCTCTGTCTGAGCCCCAAACTCAACCTCCTCTTCCACATCACCATCTCTCCCCAACTGACTACTCCCCCCCGCCGTGGACACAACCCCCGACTGAACCTGCTTTCCCACCTCCAGCAACGCCCCAATTACGACCCCAACATCCTGCGCACTCAATGTAGCACGCCACCCCCAACTGCGCACGAAACCCCATCCATCCTTTGCGCCTGCCCGGTCCTTATCATCCGTATCTACAGCCGGGACCATCTCCTCCAGATTGTACAGCGAGCCATACTTGAGAAGCTTAGCCCGCAGCTCCCGCTTCAGCATCATGTCCATGTGCGTATAGCTCTGCTTGCACTGCGCCAGACTAACCCCCATCTTGGCGAGTAGCTTATGTAGGCGCTTAATACCCGTCTCACTCCAGGTTTTAAGCCGCGAGAAGAGATACGGCGAGTGCAGCATACTATCGTATAGACTCCAGTGTCGTATCAGCAAGAACCGCGGCTCGGGGGATAGTCTAATGCTTGTATCTTCTGGGTTTCGAGCCGTGGTGGGAATCACGCCCGTGTGTTCGGGGATGACGCGGCCGTTGGTAATTTCGGGGGGATTGAGACGCCGGACTTCGTCGCGGAGTAGTTGGCGGAGTCTGGCGCCGCGGAGGCCCATCCAGCCAGAGGGCCGGCTGGTGTCGTTGGCTTGCACGGGGGCTGCTATTCCTGCTGAGGAGCGGCCGTAGAGTTCCATGGCTGAGACACCGACAATGGTGAGCCAGAGGAGGTCGTTGTCTTCGCGGCCGAGCTCAGAGGCTAGGGAGTACATCATGGAGGAGATGGGCTCGGCAAAGGAGGACCCCATTTGGTAGTACTTGTGGAGGATCGCTTCTTTCTCTTGACGTAACCGGATGAGTCGCCGTCGTAGAGTGCGAGCTGATGGCGCGGGGGGTTCTTGGGCGGCTGATGGGGGGTCCATGGGATCGCTCCAAAGGGCGGCATCGGGGCCTCGAAGGGTTACAAGGCCTCTTTGGGCAGGCCTTCTTGGAGAACCAATATGACTTGACTAGTCGCAATGTTAGCTTGGAGGTGGAGGAATTGAAAGTTGGGACGGGGGTAGTACATAGTTGCTTCGACGCCGTTGATGCGGCCGAAGCTCATCGTCACTCGACTCATCCTCGTGATCATCCGACCAGCTTTTCCTCTTTTGACCGGCCCGCGATGGTGGTGAGCCTAGTGTGTCGTCATCCTCCTCATCCTCATCCAAAAGTCCCAAGTCGCCCGGGTCATCGCCAACATCTGGCATATCCACCAACGCCATGTACGCCTCGCGCTCTTTCTCTAGCTCTTCTTCAATATCGCCGTCGTCAAACACCACAATGCCTCCGCGGCCTGACTCGTACGCCCGACCGACTTGCCCGCCATCAATACCCAGCGGTGTGCGTGTCTGATACGAGTTGCCGTCTCCATCCGAAGACCCTTCCAGTGGGTACCCCCCGAAAACATTGCCCAGATTCCAGGGCCGGTGCGCGTCAATGACCCAGACTTCCACACCGCTGTACGGTGTTTCTTCGCCGTCGGTCTCGAGACCCAGCAGCGGCCCTAGATCCACCATGCCTCCCACACCCAGGCACACGACCACGCCTCCACTACCGCCCTGACTCTCCATCATGGGCGTGACGAGCTGCTTTCCGGCCTTTTCCAGGTCGCTGTATCCGGCCACAGGCTGGATCTTGTGCGGTATGTAGTCATGTTTGAGCAGGCGCGTAAGAATGCGGCACCCGCACAGAGCATCGGGTTCGAGAGCGACCAGAATGAGGACAGGCGGAGACAGCGTATGCCGCGTGCTCTGAAGGTGGGTGTATAATTTCGATATTAGCGATCGTGGTAGGTACATGGCCGCGAGAGTCCACAAGACAGCGTCTCTTCGGCGTTTACCAGTTCATGGAGCTGGAGAACCAAGTCGAGGGTCGAAAAGGACGCGGTGGGAGGTTCGGCGCGACGGCGGAGTAGACGGGCGGTTGTTAAGAGGTACAGGCCTCGTATCCATGTATGTATGTTGCGGTGGAAGACAAGAAGCAGCACTGCGGCTGAGAAGGGGGCCGCAAACAAAAAAACAAATGCTTGGATATGTTGTTATTGACGCATAGAAGGCGAACTTGAAGTGCTCATGGGTCAGGACTCAGGACGCGTTGGCAATGAGAAACGCGCCACGCCCAAACTCTACCGGCTGCGGATGACAAAAACGCGACCCGGTGTAAGAGTACCAAAGCGAGTACAAGGTATGTACCTTAGGTAGGTACCTAAGGTAACGCCGCAACGGTAAGGTGGTGGGGCTTGTCCCGAAGCGTCATCGGTGGCCCTTTCTTACGCTGTGAATGGTCATTGATGGCCTGGAGTAGGGACCCACTTGTCGGTTCTGGGTACATAGGTAGGTACAATCATCTCTTGTCTGGTATGTACCTACCTAGGCACGGAGTACATACCTAGCAAGGTCTACGAAATTCTACATGAGGTACCTATTCCATCGAGGTAGAAGGAGGCTACTCGTGCCTCGGTAGTCCACTCCACATTGTATTTTCAACATGTCATCTCAAAGCGATCAACCACCTCACTCGACTGATGCAAACAACTCATTCTCTCAATCATCGGTCGACGACGATAGCACTGCGACCTTCAAGGGAAAGTATGAGATACGGTTCCGGAGGGAAATCGCGATCTTTGGGTCCCTAACCTCTGGGATGGTTTTGGGCCCATGACCTCGACGTCCAACCTAGAAGCACGGACGGCCAAAGGCATACATACAACCCACCTCAGAGCTGGCTTTGCGGCTATTATTCAAGAAAAACGCCCCCAAACCTACTCTTTGTATCGCATCGAACACTCATAACATGGAAGTTCATCTCGGCAAAAATCACAAGGCATGAAGCCCTGAAGGTCTGGCTGATCCCGAGGTCGTCCCTTGTTCGTTCGCTTGGCATTCGACGGATCCGGGTGGTAAACCTTGTGATTTTGGCCGAGATGAACTTCCATGTTATGCGTGTTCGATGCGACACAAGAAGTAATGAAAGAAGGAGGACCTTCAAGATGCATTGATCGCTCGGCGACACGGAAGGATAAATTCTTGTTAACCATTCAACGCACATGATGATGCTGAAACGTTTCCGGGTCGAACCGAGCGATCAATAGGGAGAAGAAGTCTCGGGTACCTAGAGAGTTCTCCTCTCTTTGAGCAACCAGTCGTAGATCATGAATACGATCACCATTGAAGTCCTCGTGTAGCATTACACTACAGTTCTACTCCTGCGCAATCTCTTAGCTTCAAGAGATAACCTCCACCCCTTTTAATAGGTTATGAGCCCGGAGCCCAGGAACTAGACTTCATCAACAACATCGCAGAGACGCGATTCCGGATATCTTCAAGGGAAGATACCTAGACACCAGCGAAGATGGGGAAAGACGACATCGAAAAGCTCAGCAGCGACAACTATGAGGACAGGTTCCGCGGCAGAAGGCGATCCTCAAGGGAAAGAGGGTGTACTATAAGTGGGAAAAATCGACTTTTGAGTTCGCCTATGTTCGAGAAATAGGCGACACCACCGGTCCCGAGGCCGTCATCACACCCCCCCCCCTCACCGACGCCAAGGGGATCTTCTTCCACATACGACGCTGCCGTTGATGCCATCACGGACGGCATCTCACGCCTCGGAGGCTCATGGGACGAAAAGAAAAGTAGCAGCGGGAAAACGACGATGCGAAGGCGCTTCCCATCATCATGAAGGGATTGGGATCGGAAGATGCAATATTCGCCGACTCGAGTGAAACTTCTGCCGAGCTGTGGAGACAGCTCAAGGCCAAATACGAAAGCACATGTAACTCGACAGCAAACGAGTACGTGACGAAGCTTCAGAATTTTACATTTAAGAAGGAAACATGGATTTACGGCTCTTGGACACTCCTGAAAACCTACCGGCGCAGGATATACGCCGCTAAGTCCTTCATGAGGGCGTCTTACCCAGACGAGGCCCTCCTACTGATACTCATGACGGCTCTCGATAAGGACAGCGAGTACCGGAGTACCGTTGACAGCCTTGCTTCACGCGACGACCTGTCGGTCGAACAGAAGATCAAGGCGCTACAAGAAAAAGAAAATCGACTTCGCGAATCGACTCCGACTGTAGCAGAACCGGAGAGGGCGAACGCAGCCAGACGACGCCAAGTAGCTCCTCGAGCTAGCTCCTCGAGCGAAGCGACGAGGCAGCAATACGTCGGATGATACGCCTAGATGCTTCGGCTGCGGCTCGACTGCCCATATGATCTGGAAATGTAGATACAAAGACCAGTTCAGAGAGTGGGCGAAGGAACAGCGGATCAAGGATGATGAAGATGCGGAGAAGAGCACCAACAAGGGCAAGGACAGCCAATCTTCTTCCCGAACCTCCCATGCCAAGGCGAAGAACTCGGAGAAGAAATACCGCCGTGGGAAGAAGAGCCACTCCGCGGCCCACGACTCCGATTCGTCTGGAGGCGAGTCCAATGATGACACTGACGAGTCTGATAAGACAGTCATGCTGTTCAGGAAACAGATGAGTAAGAGCAACCCCGATACTTGGGCAATCGACACCGGAGCTAGCTTATCCATGACTGACCAACTCCACTTGTTTAGAAACCTGAAGTCGACATCGAAGGTTAATATTCAGGTTGGGGGAGGAATGTTGTATTCAGACCAACGAGAAAGTGCGTTAGTCAGCGCCACGGATGGAACTTCTTGCTATTTGAATGATGTACTGTATGTCCCGGCGTTGGGGGTGAACCTAGTATCAGCAAAGAAGTTGTGCAAAGGTGGCTATACAGGAACCTTTGACGACAAGAACATCTGGATTACTACAGGGAATAAAAAGTTGTTAAATGCAGAACAATCGGATGGTCTATATGTCGTGAAGCATGTGTCAAGGAATTTCCAGGGCCAATCAATTACCGGGAAACCTGTCAGATGTCTCCAAAGCCGCAAGTGGACTGCAAGCATGACCTGATCGAGAGGAGGAAAGCGATAATGCTGTGACCAAGGACGAGGAGGTGAAACGCTACATCAAGTACCAAGAGCGCTTCGCTCATCTTGAGTCGGAAAAGATTCGTAACCTGCAAGTCCTGCATCAGGTAACGACACTTAAGAAGAAGATTGAGATTTCGGCAGATCGAGATGTCTGCACTATGAAGGAGTAGTTGCTCCCGCTACGGTTGAAAAGCGAAGCATATCAGGCGCTGAAGATATGTAAAGTTTCTGCGGAGCTCGAAACTAGCGAGAAGGTCAAGCGCGTGAGATCAGACAATGCCCGGGAATTGCTCAAGGCCACCAGCGACTGGAGAGTCGAAGAGGGCGTGCTAGCACATTTAACCACAATCGCGTTATCCCATCAGAACGGACCATCTGAGCGGGCGATCCAGACGGTCGTATTCGACATGCGAGCAATGCTCGAGGACGCACGATTACCAATCGAATTCTGGGATGAGGCTGCAGAGGCAGATGTCTACATGCGGAATCGCACCGCAACGGGGCCGATAATTGACGGGCAGAAAACCTGCCCTGTCACGGCATTCTCAGGAGAAGTCCCGTCAATTGGCCACATCCGTAAATGGGGGAGCAAACGCTTCTACTACGTTGAAAGGAAGGCGATACCCGCTGGAGAGCGACATGACAAACTCGTCAACCCAGGCAGGGTCGGAGTGCTGATGGAATACTCGAACGATACGACTAGACACTTAAGAGTCTATTCACCGGAACGTGCATGTACAATTATGTCAAGCAGGGTCATTGTTAAGGAAAGTACCAAGGGCGGCACTGTTGAGCCGAGACTTCGCAACTGTCCTGCAGGCCCGCAGGGGACAATGAATATCGCTCCCGACAGAAGACCAAGAGACCGGCCAACAAGGATAGCAGTGGCTCCTACGATCGAACCGCCAACTGAGATCATCCCGCGAGCTGAAATTAACCCACGAGTTGATGTGCCTATGCCTGACTACAACGTATCGGAATCCCACGATGACACCAAAGTGGTTGCACCAACACCACACGAGTCGCCGACACCACACGACAATTTCCCGCGTCTTTCGCACAAGCACCCACGGCACATGACCCGGGGTTGATCGCCTGTTATCGAGGTTGTCGGCGAGAGAGGCGCCGCTGTAACCTTTGACTTGGAGCAGTGTTAGATGATAGATTGATGTGAAATGAATGAATGATAAATCTAGACAAGTATCTAGAGAGAATCAGAGATGAAGGAATCTAAATCTAAGGTTGACCAAGTACTCTCGACTTCGACAGCAATTCCTTACCGTTTATTGTTTTCTCACCAGCAAAGGCAGATGTCGAATATAAGCGGTTTCTCACTTCAACTTTAAGATGTCTACCTCGCCTAAAGTCTACTATTGATTCACCGTTAGGTTGTCTGTCTGTAGCGACCAGATATTTCTTTTACGGCCAATCGTCTTTGTAGCGCGAACAGCGCGCCCAAAGACATACATGCCCGTCTTATGAAACATCTTTGGCGATACCTTTCTGGTACACAGGACATGAGTATCATGCTGGGCGGTCTGAATTCAGACCGTAGACGAACACGCGACTGATAAGGAGCTCCTGCTCCAAGTCAAAGGTTACAGCGACGCCTCTCTCGCCGACAACCTCGATACCAGGCGATCAACCGCGGGTCATGTGCCGTGGGTGCTTGTGCGAAAGACGCAGGAAATTGTCTCAAAAGGAAATTGTGTACGGGTCAATACAAAGCCGCAAATAGAGGATTTTCTCAGATAAAGTTGTATTGTAAATGGAGAAAGGTCGTCACCGCCCCTGAAAATGTGGTAATGTGTTATGGACTCGTCACGGATAGTGGATGTATGCGTGAGAGGAAATGGTTATCAATAGAACTATCGAAGAAGGAAAGAAAGAGAAAGGACCAGAATGTCCTCCTAGCTGCTTAAGTACCTCCACGCCCAGTGGGGGAGTCTCATGTAATCATCCCAGGCTTGCCGCTTATCTATCCACGATTAGTCATAGACTAATCCATCACATAATGTACCGAAATGTATATTATTTCACAATCAAGTGAAATAAAGGAAAAGATGGCGCAAACTGAAAGCGCCGGGCTCATAACCTGTTAGATCTGTGAATATGTTGATGATAAATCTAGATAAGTATCTAGAGAGATGATGAATCTAGGTTTTACCACCTGTGTGGAACCGAGAAGACTATATACAGGCGAGGACAAAGCCCTGTGGCGCTATTAGCCTCCAAGAGAACAAGTGATGCGTGAGATGTGAGGCTGATACATCCAACACATCCAACATATCACTACGTGAGAGACCTGGCAGATAAGGGATGATCTGAGAGTCGACTACATCCTCACGGCGGAAATGGTAGCGGATGGAATGACGAAGCCACTTTGACCGCGTTGCTTTTGAGGGGTTTAAAAGGCAAATGGGCCTTGCCGAGGATTTCAAGGGAAAGTGAGAGTCTGACGAACTGAAACCTGCCCTGAGGGGGAGTATTGAGAATATGGTGGTCAGTGCAGACATGCATCATGTAGTTAGTACGTACAGGGCACGTGTCACGTGAGGCACTCTGGATCGGGACCGTGCACGCACAACGCACACACAAAGAGAGGAAAGTCTCGGGTACGTAGAGAGTTCTTCTCTCTTTAAGCAATCAGTAGTAGATCATGAATACAATCACCATTGAAGTCCTCGTGCAGCAATACACTAAAATTCTACTCCCGCGCAATCTTTTAGCTTCGAGAGATTACCTCCACCCCTTTCAATACATATTGCCAATAATAATGGACAGGCACGAGCCATTTCCGGTCACATAACGTCGATCGCCATGATGGCCCCTGCTGCTGATGCTGCCGCTGCAGGACAAAGTGGCAATGATGATGGAGTCGTGGAGTCTTGGAGGGGGGGCTGAAGCGACGGCATATGTCAAGCCGGACCACACCGGTGCCGGCCGCCTCTGGGTTTTCCGGTTCGCCGCCTCAATTGCGCCTTTGGCAGGAAGACAAATAGTATGTATGATAACTAACATACCTTTGTTTTGTTTTTTCCTATTGCACGTCAGCTCATTACGAGTTACATTTATGTGTCATACTGTATACAAGTAAATATAACGCATCAGCTACAGCTGCATGGGTATCAGTGACAGCTACCACGTAAATTATATATGTTCAGCTCGTACAAGGTGTGATTGTACGTCAGCTACAAGGAAAATTGCATGTCAGCAGTAATATAGATTTCATTGCAGCTACCAGGATACACAGCTACAAGATGTATTCGATTTGGAGACAAGAAGCCATCCAGTGTCTCGATCTTCGAAGAAGTTTTCCTACTTTCCTATATAGTCGCCCAGAGTGGCGGCCTCCATTATGTTCTTTATACGCATCTGTGTCTGCAACATCCTGGCTTGAAAGTTGACACTAGACCGCCATGCGAACTCGAAACACGTCGGCGTGGCTGATGCTGCTCGCCGCGGCAAGTACAGCTGTTGCCGTGTCCCCGGCCCCCATCGCCATGACAAAAGCCAATGGCTTCGATCCTCTCGGTCAGTGGTTCGACGGCGTTCGACTCCTCAAGCAGAAGCAGCCCCTGGCTTCAGACGTAGCTGCTGCAAAGAAGAAGGACATTGCCATCGTCGGAGCCGGCATCTCGGGCCTGACAACGTATCTGCTGCTGCACCAGGCCGGCTTCACAAACGTCCATGTCCTCGAGGCGAGCAACCGACTCGGCGGCCGCGTACACACGCAGTATCTCACTGGAGGGCCCAAGGACTACTCATACCAGGAACTGGGTGCGATGCGGCTCCCCGTTGATTACATCGATCCCGACAGCGAAAAAAAGTACAACATCTCGGACACACAGCTTGTGTTTGAGCTCATCAACGAGCTGAACCGGCTCAACGGCGGCGAAAGAAGTCCCCATTACATCAAGCTCATTGAGTGGATCGAGAAAAGCGACAACGGGCTGCAGTATTTTAACGGGATCCGGACTCCGAGCAATCTGCCCCCGACAGTGAAGCAGGTCGCCGACCAACCCGGCAAGTACGACTCTCCGGAGATCCACGACGCCGACACCAAAGCGACGGACAAGAAGCTACAGGATAGTCTGCCAGGAAACAGGTTCCTTCTCCAGATGGCGAAGAGCATGTACAAAGCGCACCGCCAGTGGATAGATGGAGGACTCCTTGACGGGGCTGAGCCAGGCGATCGATGGTCCATATTCTCCTTCCTATCGCAGTACCTCAAGGGCAGTCTCAACAGCACCGACGTGCTCGACCTACAGCAGGATCCGCAGGGAAGTTTCTGGGAATTGATGTACGATGGGCTGTACGAGGATTCCAATTCGTGGGCCACCATTGACGGAGGTATGAGTCGTCTCCCGATGGCATTTGAGCCCTTGCTGGAGTCCAACAAGACGGTGCGCTTCAACACCCGGATCGAGCGCATCACGCATTCGGACGAGGGGACCAAACCTGGCCAAGGCAAGACATTGTCCCTCCTGTACAAAAACAACTTCCGCGAGGCCGCTTTTCAGAATTCCACCCACGACTACGCCATCGTGTCGGCGCCGTTTACGGTTGTTCGCCAATGGCGTCTCCCGTCCCTGCCCGCGACGATGCGCAACGCGATCAATAACCTCGTCTATGACGGGAACTGCAAGGTCGGCCTCGAGTACTCCCATCGATTCTGGGAGACAATGCAGAATCCCATCGTCGGAAGCTGCAGCACCACGACAGACATTCCGGGCATATCCATGGTTTGCTACCCTTCGTACAATGTCGGTGCGGGCGCCAACAACAGCGGGCCCGCCACCATCATGGCTAGCTATATTGATTCATCGTTTGCTCACGAGGTCGCCCGCATGCGCACCATGTCGGATGAGGAGCATGTACAGTACGTGCTGGATGCGATGTCTGAGATTCATGGCGAGGAGACGCGGAAGCTGTATACGGGGAATTGGGCGAGGAAGTGTTGGGATTTGGACCCGTACACGGCAGGGGCGTTTGCGAATCCGTCGGCGGGACAGCATGAGTTGTATATTCCTGTATATATGCAGGTACATAAGAATGTGCGTATCTGCTTTTTTTTTGTCTTCGTTTGGTATTTCGATGTCGATGACCAGGTCCTACTCGCTTGTTCATGACGCTTTCTTCTTCCATTCGCCAGACCTCAGCTCCATCCTGCTTGACAAACTAACATCCCACCAGATGATCTTCATTGGCGAGCACACCTCCTACACGCACGGCTGGATCTCTGCAGCAGTAGACTCTGGAATTCGCGGCGCGGTCCAGATGATGCTTGGTGCGTACTGTCCTCTTTTGTTTCGCAGAAGAAAGATAACTATGAACTAATGGTTGATTGTGTTAGAACTGGGTCTGGTTGACGAGGCCAAGGCTGCTGTTGCGAAGTGGATGACGCCGTGGGTCAAGACTTGATTTTGCGCCAAGTGCGCGTCGTCTTGAATCTTGAATCTTTTCTTTTGTCCACTGCGGAATGGAATATGGAATCATAGATAGGTAGTTAGTGGTCCATATTTCATTATTTTATTTCTCCGTCTTTTTTTTTTCTTTTTTCTCCTCCTCATGAGTCATCTTTCACAAGTTTTGACTTTTTTTCACAATTCATCTCTTCTTTTTCTGCCGTCACCCGTGTTATATGTATCAATGCCAAATTGTACAGATCTCGGCCTGTGGGAGAACTCACCTCGCGGTCGAGGACAGTCGCTGCCTCGGATGCAGAGAGTACTGACCAGAGCCACGTCACACGCGGGCTTAGATCATCCAATCCATTTTAACCCTTAATCGACTGTAGATCTGCCATCCCAACCCGTCCAGGCGCCCGCAGGACATGATAGAGGCACATCCGCGACGGGGCCCGAGGGAAGCTGCTATGTTTGCGGGACTTCCAAAGGCTACGGCCATGCTGTCTGTCGTCTTTTCCTTGTTACCGTCTTGACTCTTCAATAACAGTAACGCAATGGCCATGGCCCGGACGGCCGCGGAAAATCCGACGTTAGCTTTGCGAAGAGCAAGTTCCCACAGTGCAACTGCAAACTCAAAATGCCATCTTTTAGCTGCAGCGCCAGGTTGCAGGTTGAGTCAACCCCTGATCCTGGAGGTCCACACCATGCTCCTATTTTCCAAAATTATCCATGCATGAACACGGCGGACAACGATTCCCGCCTTTTCCGCTTCGATGGTCGCATCTGCGTATGTAGGTACGGTACTTGTATGCCACTGTCTGTCATGTATGGATCTGAGTCTGGAGTCTGGACAGTCATATATGTAGTTAGCAGGCAACTCGGACGGGGGCATCCGATGCTACGTCAGCCATCCACCAGCCAGCCCACGCAGGACGAGCACCACACATCTCGGGCCTGTGAAACCGTGGCGCTGACTCTCACCATGCAGGTCGGCGTCAAACGACCAATCGACGACAACGCCGCGGGGTATGATGCGGGAGTTCGTTCTTACGTTGGATCGAGAACCAAGATTCGGACTGGTGGCCGGCTCGCGCGGTTAGATTTTGCATTTTGCATTTATGTGTTTTGCAACTCCCATTTCCTTCAACTTGCCACTGTCGCATCTGTAGTTCAATCCAGGACTGGCTGCCCCCGCGAATCGATCGAAAGTATCCTCCCGCTCCCGTGGGCCGTATTTGTTGCCACGGGCCGAGCCGGAATTTCGTACGGGCGGCGTGTTCATGAGAGATCATCACGATAGATCACACCTACACCAGAACACCAGGTATAGAATATCACCATAGAGCCCTCTACCCATAGAACGACGCTTATCATCGAGCAACACGACATTGCCTCGCGTCATACAACACAGAAGGCACTACCGGAGTCCCGCGTATTTGCCAAAGTCGAGAAGTCGATACCCGAGGACCCAGCATCCTACGAAAAACGCCCCCATTCAAGACGATCAACGCCAAGTGCACTCTACGCTACTATGCCCTCGCATCTTCCGCTATGGGTTACGCAGGCAATCCCGGCACAGCCGTCACAGATATCAGCGAACATAGCGAAACCCTCGTCATCGTCGCGTTTATAGCCCTAGCGATCTTCAACGCCATAGAGCTCAACGTCATCGTGTTTTCCACATTTCGACGCTTCAAGGGCCTCTACTTTTGGAGTTTCCTCGCCGCCACCAACGGCATCGTGCCACACTCTCTTGGCTTCGTTCTCAAAAACGTGGTGGAATCTGATCACTACGGGCTGTACATAACGCTTGTTGCCGTGGGATGGGTTCCCATGATCACGGGCCAAGCCCTCGTTCTCTATTCGCGTCTGCACCTCGTCTTCTGGAATGACACATGGCTGCGTGTGATGCTGGGCATCATCGTGTCTAATGTCTTTCTCCTGCATTTGCCCACCATCGTGCTCATGTACGGCGCCAATAGCAGCAGCTCTGCCGTTAACCCCTGGGTTCTGCCTTACATCATCTTTGAAAAGGTCCAAGTTACGCTGTTCTTTTTACAGGATCTTCTCCTCTCGGCCTTGTACATCAAGTCGTGCTTTTCGTTGTTCGACTCTCGCGACACGTTGCGTGGGGGTGCGGTGCTACGGATGCGCCGTCATCTGATGCTGGTGAATATGTTTGTGATCCTTCTCGACGTGCCGATTCTGTGTCTGGAGTACATGGATATGTACGACGTTCAGACGGCCTACAAGGCGTTTGTTTACGGGGTGAAGTTGAAGATTGAGTTTCGCATTTTGAATCGCTTAGTGGAGATGACGAGGGAGAGACAAACACTTGATCCGTTTCCTTTGAATGCGACGTTGCAGGGAGATGGAAATGTTTCGCCGGCTTTGCGCTGTCAGAGAGCCAGTGGATGAGTGATTCAGAGGGTCAGCGGTGCCGGATGATTGATGATTGATGTTGCATTATTTAGCATGAGATGAAACAAGAGTCGACACGAATGTCAATTGCAGACGCCGGCTCGTGGTGCGCCTTGGTCATTGTTCGACTCTGAGCGTCGTATGGTATGCTTTTGTACTGAAATATCATGGCGCTCCTTCTCACCACAGAAAATATGAGACGTCGGAAGGCCGAAAAGGTGGAAACCCGGACAAAAGGTCGAACGGGCGTCCAGACAGACGAATAATAGAATCTCAACTGACTGAGAAAGGACAAGAGAAGAATGACTGATAGATATGACAAGATCTACCAGGCTAAAATGGGAAGATAGAACGATAACAATCACTATCCTCACGACAGAATGTTACGGATCCACACTATTATGGATCCTCCCACATGTATATAAATTGCCCTCCTGTCAAACACACCCATCTCCCCTTGTCGACAGCGTGGCTGACCGTCTTCAGACTGTGATAGATTCCAAGAGATGGTAGACAAAGTATTGAGGCAGTCAATTGATTAAGCCTTCATGATTTTCTAGACACTGCTCAAATACACATTTTTGACATTTTAAATGGCCAGATTGCGAAAAAGTGAAATAAATAGGTGTGGTGATTCACTATGGGGGCGGCTGCAGTCTATCTTCCCTCTCTAGATATGGTGGTTGACTGAAAGCGGAGCAAGGACCGACAGTTCTGGCAAAGCGCTTTTCGACCACAATGATACATACTCAGCATTGCACACAACATGTACAGCCTATGTAGGTACAGGGCTCGGTTGCCCGCGGTGACAGCGTCAACTTCATGCCCTATGTAGCGCCAGCGTCACGTGCCTGGCCGGAGCGGTCACTGCCGAGCCGCTGGACAGAACATGACAAGTTGCGTACGGAATAGGTACAGAGATATGCAGGTAGAAGCTGTCTTTGTTGGTTGTCTGGTCGCGTCATTGACAATTCCGTACGGGACGACCAAAGACGCCAGGGGCTTGGTCCCACCCAAAACAAGCCATCTGTCGCCTGCGTCCGCTCTGTAACAGAGTCATAGACACGGCTGGAAGGAGAAAAAGAAGGAGGCTCAAAAGGGGTCTGTTTTTCGACACAGCACCGAGGGGTGGGCATATGTTCGTTTGGTATCGGCTTGATAGTTAGCGAATGGGGTCAAGAGTGTATGCTTTATGTGTTCAAGAGTCAAGAGTCAAACAAAGCCCTATAACTACCTAGTGTACATACCTGTGATGCACATATGCTCGTGCATAGGCGCAAGATAAAGCCGTCGCATGACGCACATGTAATATTGCCAGGCGCCAAAGCAAAGCTGACGGTGCACGTGAAAATCCAATTTCACCTTAGAGCAGCAGGGCAGGGCAGTAGAATTGGCAAAAGACGCGGCTCCGAAACGAAAGCGGCAATTAGCCCATCAATGATGCTGATGCAAGTCATTGAGTTTCGCGGTGGATGATTTATTATAATACCTAACTAGTCTGTAGGTACATTCGGAGTATGTATGTACTCCGTACCTGCCAGGTATGTACCTAAGGTACGAACTACGAAGTACATAGAGTGGCTGGAAGACCCGGCGGTCGGATGGTAGCCCCTTTCCTTTGATTGGAGCGGGTTGAGCCCCACGTACAGCTGCAGCCTGCCACAGCCAACCAGCCGACCCGGACATACCTGGCAAGTTGCACCGCTACAGTGTGCAGGTGCCCTGCAGCGGCTGCACTGTGGGCAGCTGCATCAACTGCACGCGCACACTGCACCGCTGTAGACTGTCCCCTGTGCCCTATGCATTCCCCCATCTGCCTATCACGCGTCAACTTTGTCTGCCTCGTCTCTCCTATGCGTCAACGACTCATCTCCCCGGCGTGCTCGTCTACTCTTCTCACTTCCTCTTCTCCCCTTCGTCTGCTTCTTCTTCTCTTCCCCATCGACGACTGCATCCGTCCACATCGGCTGCTGCCCGCCAGCCACGATCCTCACGCACACAAGCCCGCGCTCGCTCGCTCCTCAAGAACAGATTTGCCCGGCGCTGTGTCCCGACTCCCGACTGCTGGGGAACGCACCTAGGCGCCATGTCGACGCCTACGGCAGCCGTGGCTACGCTCCCTCACTACCATCACCACGCTCACCACCACGCTCACGGGCGCGCTACTCACGCTCACCACTCCCACTTCGCCCAGCAGCACCACCCCCCGCACCACTCTGGTCTCCTCCATCCATCGTCGGTGTCCACAGTGCCGAATCGCCGCTCGACTGCGTCTCACTCTGTTTTGCAACCCAGCTCTTCTGTGCTGACGGCTTCAACGACCTCGTCGAGCACGGCGTCTCGTCTTCCTCCTTATTCTGAACCTGTGAGCTATACTGCCGACGGCCACTCCTTCTCGACGGCTGCCATTGCTCGGACCCATCGTCTGCAATCACCTCCCGCGCCTCCTCCCCCCACCGCCGGCCATCATCAGCATCACAGCCACGTCGAGCCTCGCACGCCGACCACGCCGCCACATCGCATCGATCCTCACGACTCCAATACTATGGCCAGTGTCACGGCCACGGCCACGACCACTACAATGGCTGCTGGTGCCGGGTCTGCCACTGATGATCCTCCCTCGAGGAAACGCCGCCGCTCTCGCGAACCCGATTGGAACGCGTTTTATCGAAATGGTTTGCCCAGCGAAATTATTGTCATTGACGACACTCCCGAGCCGGAAGCCAACACCGGACGTAAGATGACTGTCACGAGCACGAATGGCTACCTCTCGACGACGGCCGCGGCCACTGCAGCCAGTGCTACCAAGCCTGGTCGCCCACAACCTGCGAAGCGAAGACGGCGAGATGATGGCGCGGCTGCTCCCGGCTATCACGTACAGTATGTGGGCCCTCATACCATGACGCCCTTGCAGAAAACGGCTTCAACACCCAATGGATCGACTCTTTCGAGTGAGGGCATGAATTCGAATTCCGTCCACAACACCACGGCCCCGACGTCGCTATCGTCCAATAGTCAACATGAGGAAGTCGCCGCCCCTCTCAAGCGCAAGCGAACCACTCGCCAGCAGACGGCCAATGATGCCAAACGCCGCGATATCGAAGGCTTGTCTGGCCAACTTCTCACATACCAGCCACCTCCGTTGCCGCTGAAAAAGGTGTCTGAGGTTTACGTCCGAGTCGTACATGACGTAAGTTATCACGTCAGATTCTTCACCGAGTTGAGCATGGAACTGATTTGCCTGGACCTAGCAGCAATATTCAAAACACTCCAAGGTTGATGACGACGATGGACATTACATTGTTGTTCCTGATGCAGAGTTGACAGACAAATGTGCGTTCGACATGCCCGTCACCACCCCACCACCACTCCCACTCCCACCTCAACCCGTTCTTTCTTGTCTTTCTCCTCAAGATGTGTTGTATATTAATTCTTCTCAGACAAGATCAACGGCCTTCTCGGCCAAGGTACTTTCGGCAAAGTGGTACAAGCCCGAGACCGGAAACGAAACGAGGCTGTTGCCGTCAAAATTATTCGGTCCGTGCAAAAGTACCGTGATGCGTCGAGAATCGAGCTACGCGTACTAGCCACATTAAAGGCCAACGACCACGACAACAGAAACAGGTGCATACATTTGAGAGATTGCTTCGACTACCGCGGCCACATCTGCATCGTCATGGATCTTCTGGGCCAAAGCGTCTTTGACTTTCTCAAGGGCAACGGCTTCGTGCCGTTTCCTAATAGCCACATCCAAAATTTTGCTCGACAGTTATTTACGAGCGTAGCCTGTGAGTACCGGAATGGCATCGCACGCTGACCACCATACTGTGTGCGTGGGTAGCGTTCCGACTAATACTTACTGTGATGTAGTCCTGCATGATCTCAACTTAATCCATACAGACCTCAAGCCCGAGAACATTCTTCTGGCAGAGGATGCATACCAGACCTTTACTTATAACCGCAAAATACCATCCTCTTCTTCCTCCATCAACAGACAGGCATCCCAACGACGAGTCTTGCTCAATACAGAAATACGGCTGATTGACTTTGGATCGGCCACCTTTCAAGACGAGTATCACTCGTCTGTTGTTTCAACCCGACACTACCGGGCACCAGAGATTATCATGGGGCTAGGGTGGTCGTACCCCTGTGATATCTGGAGCATTGGTTGCATTCTGGTTGAGTTTTTCACTGGAGATGCCTTGTTCCAGACGCACGATAACCTGGAACATCTGGCTATGATGGAGGCAGTGGTGGGCTCGAGGATGGACAGCCATCTTGTGCAAGCAGTGAACAAGTCCACCAGGAACGGAGGGAATCCAGCATCAAAGTATGCCCCCTTCCCCCATCTTGATGGTGTTTTCTATCAGTCATCGTTGTCTGGACGGCTCGCTCACTCCTTTCTGTCATCACATCGTTCTCTAACCCCTTTCCAGGTACTTCAAGCGTCTGCGACTGGACTATCCCAACCCTGAGACCACGCGAGGGTCTAGACGATTTGTCAAAGCCATGAAGCATCTCAGTGTATGGCTCTTCCTAAATTCTTGCCCTTTGTCAACCAATCTGTTGACTCCCAATGACGGCCAGGATTCTAACTCATGTATAGGAAATAATTCCCTCGAATACCCAATTCTTTAAGAATTTCCTCGATCTGCTTCAAAAAATCTTTGTCTACGATCCCGCGCAGCGCATCACTGCAAAGCAAGCCCTAAACCATCCGTGGTTCAAGGAAGCTGTCCAGCCAGACGACGGCACTGAGGCGGCCAAATTACGACTGGAACGCAAGCGACTGGAGCAGCAGAATCTTCGGTACCCGCAATACGTGGACTGAAATAACCACGATAATTGTGCTTCATTAGCCATGGTCAACACTTGCCATGCCCGTGGACACAAATAATTCCCCGAAAATAGAAGATAACAAGAGAAGAACAGATAAAGCATAAAAATGCATTGAAGCAAAAGGCAGGGGTATTATATGGACCACATTCTTTTATTCCCTTTGTCAAGATCTCAGATCTGCCTTTTCTTTGTCTTTTATCCGCGTAATGACCCATCTATGAGCATGATTATTGGAGTTTGGTTGGTTGAGGAACCAATTTTTTTATTTTTTTTTGCACGCGTTGGTTGCGCCTTTTTCAGAAAAGGGGAGTATTGGCGGTTGGACCTGTTGGACTTGGATCAGATACTTGTGCTACAGACGAGGTGGTATACGTGGTTTCGGCTCAAACTGGGCCCTGATTCGAGGCGTGTCGAAGGGATTGAGAGCGGGATGGAACATGTGTGGATCTTCTTCGGGTCGATTTCTCATTGCGCTCCTATTTCGAAATCTCTTTTCTGTGTATTGAGATGTGGGCTTCTCCTGATCTGATAGACATGGGCGGGCAATGTCTTTTATCCTCTTTTGTGGGAAGGGGCGTGTCTGCCCACCGTTCAGTGTGTAGGCGTCACCAGTACCACATCTGGCAGAAAGTGCTTTTCCCAAATCGGGCAAATAGTCCAGTCGGGGCTCTTTGTTATCTTGTTTGACGTTTTGATCCTCTGGGCAGGACGGAACCTCGTTTGGTGAGAGGGGCATGGAACATGGTTTTCGTTCTTTCTTTTGTTCTATATCCTCTTGCCTTCACCTACCCTAGTCTCTTTGGTAGAAGCGTTTTCTTTTTAAAAAAAAGAATTGAGGGGACCGTGGACGGTAAACCCCCACAACGCACAGGATGCATATTTGGCTGAGGGCACAATTCTGTTATGTGTAGTTACTTGGGAATCTGGGATAGAAGACGGTGATGATGAGGCAGGAGGACATGGGCTGTGTGTACGACTACTAGACGTGGGAAATATACATGTGCATGACTTTGGGAAAATATTTCGTGGAGAGTTGGTGATCCGGTCTACCTATACAGGGAGATGTATGTATGTATCGATCTCAACTCCGCAGGTTGTATTGGAATTTGAAGCACGTTGAGTTGCAGTGCGGGTATGTATGTATACCAGCACATGTATGAACCGCTTTCAAAGCCCCCCAGCCTTCAGGACGCCAAGCGCGCTACAGCCTACAACTTACAAGTGACTGCGGAATAAAAGTGCATATGTATGTCCCTCTGGTCCCTACTACATACCTACCACTACTACTTATGTGGAGCGATCAGAATCACAAATCTACCGATTGATACGTTGCAGCGTCAATCATCATGCTCGTGTTAGATATGTGTGTGTGGAATGGATTATGGAACCGAATACTCCGTACTACTCCGTATGACAAGGTTGCATTTTATCATGCACACATGTACTGCGCACTCCGTACATAGGTATAATCAACACCAGATACTATGCATGGCACCCCTTTCCCTCAATGCTCATCCACGCGACCAACCCAGCGAAGAAGGCCAAGGAGGCCAAGGGGGCCAAGGGGGCAAGGGGGGCCACGGGGTCGAAAAGGGCCATGTAACAATGTGAGATGTGTAACACAGACACTGCTTCGGGAGATCGGTCGACTCTCCAGTCATTGCCCCCTTTTCCACCTTGACAGCCAGGGCCTCATTCATTTCATGCACACGGAGCTAGCTGTATGTGCCGTATCATGTGGCTGCCGAATTGGGGGATCCCTCAACTCTTTACGACAGGCAAGGCAGGCACTGGGAAGGGAATGAGATACACAGCTGGGGGTCTGACAGGCTCTGACTCGATTTTTAGCGGTGTTTGTTAAGGCAGTACTCGTTGAGGCAGGGTCTGTTTTTCCAGGGGCCGCCCAAGAGCTTTTTCCTACAGAAAGTTACCTACCCATGTGGCTGGGTAATTCGCGAGAAGCGCACTGGTCAACGTGCCTTTTGATTTCATCGCGGAACAACGAGGAGCGGGACCGAAGGCCCTGCGAGGTCTACCTACCCGGGAGGAAGAGGAGCGTACCATTGTTTGAAACTTGAACCATGGCAGAAGATCATGTTGCATCTGCGAGAGGATGTCTCACACGGCAAAGTTATATCTTTGTGGCCGAGGCGAAGGGTGTTGTTTCAAGGTGTACAATATTGAGAAGGTCTACGTGGGTGAGAAGTAAACGTAGGATTCGCTTGTTCTTGTCCTGGACTCTGGCAGAAAATAGAGATGGGAGAAGCTTAATGGTGGCATATTTTTGACAACGCCCTGACTAATACGACGGCTAATCTTGCTCAGAGGTATACGTATTCAAAATCTGCAAAAACATGAGTGCTTGCATACAACACAAGTGACTTGCAGCCTACACGGGTCATGACTTACGGGCTTCAATCGGTCTACATGTGTTCTTGTTTGCAGCATGATTCAGGCGCGAAGGCGTGATTTGGCTCATGTTTCGTTGGGGATTTGATCAGGCATACGAATCTGGGACACATCTACAGGCGCGACAGTGGCTATATGAAAACAGTAGCACGGACCGCATAATAGAAGCGCGTCAAGAGCTCATCAGACAACAGTGGCACGGTGACGGTCAACCCACAGTTTGGGGATGGAGATGCTGGCATTGCATCTAATTAGGTGGTACTGAGAGGGGACTCGTGCCTGCGATCGATGCAGCTTTGCGGGCATACAAAAAGCAGTTTGCGAGTGAAACCAAGCAGAAAGGGCTGACATACATCGACGCAGTGGCACAAGGATTGAATGGCAGGGGTTGCATCATGTTATTGGAACAGAGGATTGATCCGCATATCCTAGCCCCCACATGGCGATTTCACCGCCGTACTTCCATTCTCCATCCGAGTACACATCTTGTGCACTGCCATGGGCAACACCTTGTCCTGTTAGACTTGGCTACCTGCCCACCAGCTAACACAAGCCGAATCGAAGAATGCCAAGTCGTGAGCGAATCAAACACGCCCCTGTGGAGGAAAGGCAAAGTAGCATTTTCGCTGGAAAATGATAGTTTATTGGTATCATCCTACTTTGGAAGTGCAAAATGTTTTCCTCAAAACTCCTCTGCAGCGCCCTGTGTCGAAATGACCCCTCTAAACCAAGGACAACTTGTTGGCAGCAATGTCCAGGGCATCCACATCGGGAGTCAGGCGGCAGTAAGCCTTCTTCTTGCCGTCGGGGCTGTTTGCCGATATTAGCTCGCTGTCTCTTTAGACCATTCATTGCAAGAGTTCAAACCGTACCGGATCAGGGTGTTGATCTTGACGCAGTCAATGTCGTAAAGCTTCTTCAAGCTGGTCTTGATCTGGGCCTTGTTGGCACGGACGTCAACGATGAAGACGAGGGTGTTGTGCTCCTCCATCTTCTTCATGGCGCTCTCGGTGTTCAAGGGGTGAACAATGACGCGGTGGGCATCGAGACGGGGCTCGTGGGCGATGGCCTTGCGCATGTACTTGGGCGATCGGGACAAGACCAGGGTCTTAGGTCGGTGGAAAGACGTAGACGTGCGAGTCTTGACATGCTTGCGAGCATGGGACTGTAGCCAGACACGTTAATACCAGTCACGACAGGTTTGCGGCGGAGGAGGGGAATCGCGTATTAGCAGAGACAAAGAAAACCTACGCCTTTCAGAACAGCCTTGGCAGCATCCTGGGCCTTCTTGGAGCCGGCTGCGAACAACGATGGTCAGCAAACGCCCTTCATACTGGAGATGAGGACTCGCAAAATCTGCTGCTTCCTGTACCTTTTGTCGCTTTGGGGGCCATTTTTGCGATGCGAGGTCGTCTTGTCGCTGTTGTTGTCGCGAAGGGATAAGTCGGCGTGGTGTTGACGGCACAAAATTTCTTTGACGGGCAAAAGTACTTTGATCGTGTGGAGACTGAGCACCGGAAAATTCGCCTGATAACGAATCGGGATGGTTTAGGGCTTGAATTTGGGTTTGTGCACTGATCACGTGAGATATCTACATCCGGCGATACGGAAAAATGAGCTGCCGAGGCACGCAAAATGAAACTGCGTCATGTGACCCGGCGCGTAAGTTGCGCAATACTCTGGAGTGCGTATACCAAGTTACAGACAGGTACGTAGCCTTTCCTTGGCTGGCGATGGAGTGTTCGATACGAGTTCTTGTGCTTGGAACCCAGAGGTAACGATCTCGACGAGTTGCGACAGTGCGTTGTAACTTGGCCAGACCAGACAGCTGCGCATCTCTTTAGTGCGCTCCGGGCGACGCTCAAAGATTTCTCAATTCCTCACAATACTCTATTAATACAACATTGTCGATGAATTTCGGATTGACTATGGGCAGCATGGAATCTTTTCCAGACACTTCTTCACTGCGCATCAAGTTTCGGCAGATTTTCTACCGGGATTTGAAATACAATTCATATGTACATACCTATGTTTGTACATACATACCCAAGTTGACCGCATCAGCCACAATCACATCTACGTATCCATGTAGATCTCGACCGCCAGGCTGAGGCTGACATCTATGCTGCACGCGACAAGCCTGGACGACGACAATGAACATGTTCCATTCCGATTCCCGACGTCTTGCAGTAGCTTCAGCCGACGCGTCCGACACAGCCTAATGTAGTGTAGACAAGGATACCATATGCTCACAAGGATGACCTGGTACCTGCGCTATGTCTTGGGGGATAGAAGCAATGCCGCAGCGAGAAGGGGCGTTAGGTGCTTTTTTTTTTTTGAGCAAGCTACCTTACGCCTGCTCTTTTGTGCAAAAGAGCAAAGAATTATGTAGGCGCGCTGCCTTGATGGATTGTATGTAGTTAGTTTGAGAGCGAATAAGCTCTGATCTCAGTGAGGAGGGCCGGGCAGTTGTCCCCGCGGCACATTTTCTCACAAGAAGGGCCGGGGGATAATAAGGTTCATCTCTATTGTACTACTACAGCTTGTCCCAGTAGCTGTATTACATTATTACATGATGCAGAGTTGCACGGTCATCAGTAACATGTCTTGCTGCAAGACATGTAAGACTCTTGCAGCGCGTAAGCCATAACATCGCGGTGCAGTTCTCCCAAATCGGATGCTCGATGCAATGTTACACGGCTAAGAATACACTGGCCAGCCCAGTGATATTATCGACGGTGCGTCGTTATTCTTAGCCAAGGCCTACGGGCTCTTCTGCGCAGTCCTGTGCAGCTTACTTGGTGGTCAGCGCCGAATCACCCACATTTTGTTCTAGAATCAGCGAAAGACAGCATCCGTCACCTGTTGTAACTTGTGCATAGTAGCCTCAACTACCTCTTACTCTGGAGTCCGTACATACGTAGGTACTCCATATGCACGGCACAAAACTTCGGGGATGTAACGGTTGTGGCTCCGGCCCGCCTAGCATTATAAATTATATTTATCGGAGATTTTGCGGATGCTAGAAAATGGCCCGAAAAGGGCCACTTCGGAAACCTGGATACGAGCCGGAGACAATGATACCAGGACACATATGTAGCTAGAAAGGTCTCGTTGTTCTTGACATGCGCATAAGCAGTTGCTCGACCAACAGGGCCAACAGACCCTTGGTAAGTGATGTTAGAATCTCTGGACTTTGACATGTGAAAGAGCTGTATTTTTTGCTGCTAAGTACATACTGCGAGTCTGCGACACGGAATCCAAAAACTGCTAGTAAAGCCTGATGGGTAACAGCCCGTATGACTTCAAGTTTAATACTGAAGTCCCGAAAAGCCAACATTGTATCGGGGCAACAAAGGCAACAAAGACAGACGACAAAGGAGATCAAGTGCCATGCCGCCTCAGGTACATACATACATAGGTAGGTATGTACTGTACCTATGTACGTGCTCATCCTGCACTTGTCTGCCCCAACGCCCCCCCGCCCACGCCTTTTCCCGCGGAAGAGAAAGCACCGTTCCGTCAGGACTCAGCCCCAAATCATGCATGGCGCTACCAAGCCCCCCCTGTGCCGCCTGGGGCTTTCTCCAGCGCTTGTAGACGGACGCTACTTTTGGTCCCCAGCCTGTCTCGGCTCCCATCCCGCCTCCGCCATCTCAAATTTGTTAAAATCAAAGCCAGGGGCGACAGAGCAGCCGACGAGCGTCCAGTCGCCCAGCGACTGTGCGTGCTGCCATTCTCCCCGCTCCACAATCACCTGTGGTCTCTGACCGCCGCAGACGTCGGGGCCGAGAACTACGTCACGCGTAGGCTGGCCATCGTTCCAGGAGAGTGAGAGCCGGAGAGGCGCGCCGCAGTAGTAGTGCCAGACTTCGACGGCATCCAGCACACGATGCCAATGCGACAGGCCTGCTTCGCCCTCAAGGAGGTAGTAGATGTAGGTGCTTGGTGCGCGACCCCCGGAAGCTTTGGGGTCACGGAACGTCTCGGCAAAGAAGCCTTTCTCGGGGTGAGGTTCGAGGTTGAGAGCAGTGATGATATCCTTGGCTGAGCGTGTTGTCTCCATGGCGGGTGTCTGATTATGCAACGGTGCTGTGCCGGTGCGCTCGAAAAGAAAGGATCTTCGATGAGATTGAACTAGGGAACGAGCATGAAGAAGATGGGCGGACGACGGATGAGAAATACCGAAAGTCAAGTCGAGTTGGCCTTGGGTTGTTTTGTCAAATCCAAGGCAGGCACGAGCCACATCCAGCAACAGACACCCCTGCCACTGTGTGGCAATTAGGAGGCAAATTACTGTATAGAGCCAACTACGGACTCCTGTGTCATCTCTATATAATGTAATAACATTAGAACAGCTGGATCCTGGCAACGAACTAAGCACTGGGCGAACCAACTGCATCACCGGTTCTCTGGGAGGCCAGGTGTTGCGGTTACATCCGTCCCGTTCATGACGAAAAAGTGACGAGGTGTCTTGGGGAGCCTAGGAGACTGGCCAGGGAGCTGTCGTACACGGACAGACAACCCGAGGGAAAAGTCGGTCGACCAGAACAAAGTCTGGTTGACGAAGCCCAACCAAGATGGTCTCCCGAGTCCGTCCCGAGTCCGTCCCGAGTCCTGTGTCCGAAAAGATGCCTCTCCAGTCCTGCCGCCTGCGTCTGAGAAAGACTCGGACCGCGAACCACCGAAAGCTGGATAACCGGAAAATGCCACCTTCTGCATGCAGTCGTCGATCATGACCACCACACCTAACGGATCTCGCGTCCGTCCACACGTCGGCCATCCTTTTCGTCGTCACACGCTCTAGGAGAGTCTTGTGCCTGCTCTCCAGCCCCCCTTTGCGTCGGACCGTCAACCACAAGACGGCAAAGAAGCCACCAGTTTGGGGGTGTTCAGTCGACGCGTCCAAGCCCGCCAATCGTCGCACAGAATGTCGTGCCTTCGGTCAACGGTGACCTATTTGGGTGTGGCGGGTTGAGCGCAGCTCGTTGTGGGACGAGCTCACATGGAGAGCAACGAGCAACATCAGCAATAAGAATTAGCTATGCCTGCGCTTTTACTTAAGCATTTCGTGATGTTGACTTTCGCTTCGTCTCCCATCGAACTGTCTGCCGTCCCTTGTTTCACTTGTCTCCCTCGCGAGGGTGCGGATTTACGCCATGAACGACATCACCAAAGACTTGCCCTTATCCATGATGATTGCCGCATTCACGGGCATATCATGGTACATTGGCGTAGAGATCAATATATCGTTGTTCCTTCTCTTTAAGCGACGGCGTGGGTTGTACTTTTGGTCCTGTGCTATCTCGTCGTGGGGTGTTATGCTGCAACCTCTTTTCATCATTCTGGCCGACTTTGGAGTATGGAACGATGCGGTGCCGTCTATTGTCATGATCTATCTAACATGGTTCATGATGGTCATTCCCCAAAGTTGGGTTCTCTACTCGCGACTGCATCTACTGATGCGCATGGAATCGGCTTTGGGCGCCATCAAGTATGTCTTGATATTCAACTCGATTGTGTTTTCTATTCCCACCATGGTGATTGGTACATTGGCTGTGAGTGACCGTCCTTCTTCTTTTGTGTCCTGCAGGCACACATACATCTATACGTACAAACACGCACGCACGCGTATGCAACAAGGAGAGTGGAAGTGACTAACACTCGCGCCCTTGATAGCAATCGACCGACATCAACCCGAAACTCGTATCCTTCAATCTCATCTGGGATCGGATCCAGCTCGTCGTCTACTTTGTCCAGGAGACAAGTCTCAGCATCTTGTACATCTTCCAGACCCGCAAGTACTTGCGCGGGAGGTCTCCATTGCGAGACTCGATATTCTCTGCGCCAAGCGAGCGTCGGTCGCAATCGACAGACCAGAAATCGGTGTTGTCGCAGCTCATTTACGCCAATACCCTCATCATTGCACTCGATATCGTGCTCCTCGGTATCCAATGTGCCGACCTATTCCACTTACAAGGGGCCTTCAAGCCGTGTGTCTATGGCATGAAGCTCAAGATTGAATTCGTGATACTGAACCGCCTCATCGACATGATTCAACAACCGCTTGGCGGGAGATTCTTAATTCAGAGCGAATCCGACAACAGCACCGGTCCATCTGGGAACGCAGCTCGGCAGGAGAGAGAACATAGATGGTGGCACAAGAAGTCGAGCGTGGACCCGATCGGAGAGCACGATGAATTGCAGTTGGTCGGACAAGTTGCTGGGCCTCAGTCAAGACCTAAAAGTGTCGAGAGTCATACTTGGATGTACCACCACAATGCAAAGTAATGGACGAATGGAGATAAACAGTATATGGACACATGTCAACTATTGGATGAGACGACCGAAGTTCCATTCGCAGCGATACTGCAGAGAAGCAGAAGCAGACTAATGCAAGACAACCTGAACGCAAATATCGACGCAACACGACTTCGGACTCAAAGATAGACGCTCCTCCATAGATGGCCGCAGCCCGCACCTGTTGACTCTCTGAGCTTGCCACTATGCCCAACTTCAATCTAACGAGCCAACGCGAGGGGGCATACCAGAAAAGCCACGCACTCTCGAAGTTGAGCCATTATGAGCAATCCGTTGGCATGGGTTCGCAACCTTCCCTAGCCAACTTAAACCCCTCTTGTAAGTTGTGTGAAGCCCGGCGAGACTACCAAGATTCGATCACACGTCAGCGATAATTCCCATCCCTTCAAAAGACACAAAGACACCTGAAAGAAAACAACAGAAGAAAACAACAGAAGAAAACAACAGAAGAAAACAACAGAAGAAAACAACAGAAGAAAACAACAGAAGAAAACAACAGA